>VMBQ01009445.1:0-25247 GCA_007657795.1 Dreissena rostriformis
GCCGACGCCGACGCCGACACCAAGGTCATGACAATAGCTCATAATTTTTTTTCAAAAAATAGATGAGCTAATAACACATCAAGGCAGACATAGTACAATTAATTAAAGATGCCAGCTTTATCTTAATGTATAAAATTTACTAATTTTCTTGCATAATATGTGCCCCTGTTGCCAAGCAGATAGACTGATACCTGGCTACCTGAACCATGACGTCAATTCTGCCATTCCACCTTTTGAAGAGTATTTTCGTCAATTCTGCCCCTCTCACTTTTTGAAGAGTATTTTTGGCTCACTTATGGAAGGTAGTTCCCATTACAGTTATAGACATTGGTACCACTTCCTTGAATCAGCGTTAGATAGGAACCCAAAAAACATATGTTTTAGAAAATTCTTTATCTGGAAACATACATTTGTAGCTAATTATAAGGCAAAATTATAAAACAGATGGGTATTGCATGTTTTATTTTAGTTTCATATTATATTCTTTACTAGTCATAATAAACTTCTGAAGAATCTGAGTCTGTTGTTTTTGTCAAGCAGTGATTTATATAATTTATTGATTGGGCAAAACATTTGGGACTGACTGACTGTAGCATATTTTTTAAACAAGCGTAGCTGTCTCACACAAGTGTTGACCTTTATTGTCCTTTATCAATATCTAAAATTATTCAAGGTTTTATTTTTATGTTGAAGATTTTTCGTGCCTGTTAACCTGAAGGAATAAATGATAACATTTAAATTGTTAATTTTAGAGAAATCCCATCAAGCATTGGCTACATATAGGGAACTGCGATAAATCAAAAAGTAATTCTGAAGAACGAATGTGGGTGCTAGGAAATAACGTTTTGGGGTAATTGATATATGTACATGAATACATGTAATTCATAGGTTTGTAATCACAAATGAAGCTTGCATCGCAAGATTGTAGCAAATTGACGAGGGGACCAAAATGTTTCGCAGTTGGTGACCAAACGCAGCCTCTGCAATGGATATGAGAAATTGACAATAATGAGCAGGATTCTGCCATGCCTTGCAGACTTGATTTTCTAATTAAATGACCTTGAAAAAATCGTCTGGTTGCTGAACAATTCTAAGTATTTATAAAAGTTCGTCCTGCGTCCGCCTACAAGCAAAAACCAAAATGCCATCACCTAGGGGGCGATGTTTCATTTTGTCATTATTTTAGGTGAAACAGATGCAATTTCAATTTTGTATGCCCACTCTTTCTACAAATTATGTGGCCAGGCTGGGATTGGAAGACCACAAAAACCACATAATCGGACTACCTAAAAAGTTCAACACAGTTAACAGACAGTCAATATGTTTGATAGTCCATTAACTCAGCTGTTCAGTACAGTTCACTGACATACATTCTGTAACACAGTCCATTAACTCAGCTGTTCATTACAGTTCACAGACAGACATTCTGTTACAGAGTCATTAATTCAGCTGTTCAGTAAATTTCAATGACAGACATTCTGTTACAGATTCCATTAACTCAGCTGTTCAGTACAGTTCAATGACTGACATTCTGTTACAGAATCCATTAACTCAGCTGTTCAGTACAGTTCAATGACAGACAATATGTTACCCCCATTAACTCAGCTGTTCAGTACAGTTCACTGACAGACATTCTCTTACAGAGTCCATTAACTCAGCTGTTCAGTACAGTTCACTGACTGACATTCTGTTACAGAGTCCATTTACTCAGCTCTTTAGTACAGTTCACTGACTGACATTCTGTTACAGAGTCTATCAACTCAGCTGTTCAGTACAGTTCACTGACTGACATTCTGTTACAGAGTCCATTAACTCAGCAGTTCAGTACAGTTCACTGACTGACATTCTGTGACAGAGTCCATAAACTCAGCTGTTCAGTACAGTTCACTAACAGACATTCTGTTACAGAGTCCATAAACTCAGCTGTTCAGTACAGTTCACTGACTGACATTCTGTTACAGAGTCCATTAACTAAGCTGATTAGTACAGTTCAATAACAGACATTCTGTTACAGAGTCCATTAACTCAGCTCTTCAGTACAGTTCACTGACTGACATTCTGTTACAGAGTCCATCAACTCAGCTGTTCAGTACAGTTCACTGAATGACATTCTGTTACAGAGTCAATTAACTCAGCAGTTCAGTACAGTTCACTGACTGACATTCTGTTACAGAGTCCATTAACTCAGCTGTTCAGTACAGTTCACTGACAGACATTCTGTTACAAAGTCCATTAACTAAGCTGATTAGTACAGTTCAATAACAGAAATTCTGTTACAGAGTCCATTAACTCAGCTGATTAGTACAGTTCACTGACAGACATTCTGTTACAGAGTCCATTAACTCGGCTGATTAGTACAGTTCAATAACAGACATTCTGTTACAGAGTCCATTAACTCGGCTGATTAGTACAGTTCACTGACAGACATTCTGTTACAGAGTCCATTAACTCAGCTGATTAGTACAGTTCAATAACAAATATTCTGTTACAGATTCCATTAACTCAGCTGATAAGTACAGTTCACTGACAGACATTCTGTTACAGAGTCCATTAACTCAGCGGATTAGTCCAGTTCAATAACAGACATTCTGTTACAGAGTCCAGTAACTCAGCTGTTCAGTACAGTTCACTGACTGACATTCTGATACAGAGTCCATTAACTCAGCGGATTAGTACAGTTCAATAACAGACATTCTGTTACAGAGTCCATTAACTCAGCGGATTAGTCGGTTCACTGACAGACATTCTGTTACAGAGTCCATTAAATCAGCTGATTAGTACAGTTCAATAACAGACATTCTGTTACAGAGTCCATTAACTCAGCTGATTAGTACAGTTCACTGACTGACATTCTGTTACAGAGTCCATTAACTCAGCTGATTAGTACAGTTCAATAACAAACATTCTGTTACAGAGTCCATTAACTCAGCTGATTAGTACAGTTCACTGACAGACATTCTGTTACAGAGTCCATTAACTCAGCTGATTAGTAAAGTTCACTGACTGACATTCTGTTACAGAGTCCATTAACTCAGCTGATTAGTACAATTCAATAACAGACATTCTGTTACAGAGTCATTAATTCAGCTCTTTAGTACAATTCATATTAAGTAAGCTGAATGGCACAGCTATTTATGGTGTTCCACACCTTTTGAATATCAAATGATATTTATCTTACTCATTGTACTTATTTAACTTTTCAGTAGATTTCACTGGCAGACATTCTCTCAGACAGTTCTACTAATTATAATTAACTAAATAATGGGACAAACACATCCCAGACTGCATGCATTTTTGCACAATTCCAAGGTAGATAAAGAAACGCATGACACTGACCCACAACCAATCACTGGCGTCAACAACAGACACTGTACTGCTGCATTACAAACCAAGCCTGAAATTCATGGCATATCAGAACTGATTCACAAATTCATCTCAAAGAGAATGCCAACATTTTTACTGATATTGTCAGTGCTATTTGTTTAAAGTGTAACCTTAAATGTTTAGCCTGATTGGTAGGCTGGGCTGGTGCCAGAGCCATCAGTTCTGCCTGATTACAGAGAAAATCCGGCATCAAACTCGCAGAAGTGTTGGGTCAGTTAACCAACACTGGTTAAGTCCATGTTCTCTGTGTTTCCTTGGCAGAAGCCATATCAGCACAGCCTCCCCTTCCTTAGTATCATGCACAACACCACACTAAACACAGGCACCCCTACAACATCACCTGAATATCTTTACATGGTAACATTAGACTCAATCATTTCCTATTCCTTTGTGGTTCATTCGAAAGTAGTGCCTGTTTCAAAAGAGTTCCTTTTCTCTTCTGATTTTAAAGCAATTTAGCAATCGCACCCATTCTTTTCGTGGTTATTTCCTGTATCCTATGTGTGTCTGCAATATTCTGGTGCATTTCATTGGTGACTACGTTTGAAAGATGAACGTTTGGGGTGCATTTATTGAAGTACGGTGCTTTTGGCAAAATCTCACTGCAAAAACCCTGTTTTCCATGGGTGCTTGCATTTGGGAGATTTACTTTCTTAGAAGTTGCAAGAACGTATATTTTTGACTGCAATTATTGGAAGAGGACAGTTTTATCTTTTAATGATACCATGCTTGCAAAAGTTGATACATAGGAAAGGCAAGAAAAATGCTTTAAAAGATGGCAGTTTTATAATGGGACACTATATGAATTGGAATTAGTGTTATTTAACCTACAACTGCCCCTAAACACAGGCCCCATAACAACACCATCAGGCTTTCTTTAAAACACCCGCTAAACACAGGCCCCATAACAACACCATCAGGCTTTCTTTAAAACACCCGCTAAACACAGGCCCCATAACAACACCATCAGGCTTTCTTTAAAACACCCGCTAAACACAGGCCCCATAACAACACCATCAGGCTTTCTTTAAAACACCCGCTAAACACAGGCCCCATAACAACACCATCAGGCTTTCTTTAAAACACCCGCTAAACACAGGCCCCATAACAACACCATCAGGCTTTCTTTAAAACACCCGCTAAACACAGGCCCCATAACAACACCATCAGGCTTTCTTTAAAACACCCGCTAAACACAGGCCCCATAACAACACCATCAGGCTTTCTTTAAAACACCCGCTAAACACAGGCCCCATAACAACACCATCAGGCTTTCTTTAAAACACCCGCTAAACACAGGCCCCATAACAACACCATCAGGCTTTCTTTAAAACACCCGCTAAACACAGGCCCCATAACAACACCATCAGGCTTTCTTTAAAACACCCGCTAAACACAGGCCCCATAACAACACCATCAGGCTTTCTTTAAAACACCCGCTAAACACAGGCCCCATAACAACACCATCAGGCTTTCTTTAAAACACCCGCTAAACACAGGCCCCATAACAACACCATCAGGCTTTCTTTAAAACACCCGCTAAACACAGGCACCATAACAACACCAGCTTGCTATCTGTACAACACAAATAAACACAGGAACCCTAATTGGGCACCCATTTTACTATGTTGACTTCATTTAAAAGAGCATGGAGTAAAGTCACAATAGAAAGACAGTTTCAATAAATGTTTGCTAAAAATAACAATATTAATCGTCTTTGTTTAATAGATAAAAATCACAAATTATTTGTAAATGCTAAGTTTTTATAAAAAAAATATGTTTAAGTATCAAAGAAAAGTACTCTAATATTGGCTAATCTTACAATAAAAAGTTGCAATAGAAAAACGAACTCCAAACAAATAACTGCAAAATAACATGCTGAGGCTGGGGTTGCAGATTTTTGGCAATAACACGAGTTCAGATCAACATCTTAATTAACTTGTATAAAGGATGTGTATTTACATAGAACACCTAGAAATGTGTCCATCAAATGCCACTAGACACAGAAAATCTGTGTTGTGCTACATACATTATGTGATATATGTGATATTATGAACAATGTAAATATAAGGTATGTACTTTTGTAACTGATGTTACGCATTATGCCTATAACCTAATTGTGACCAATACTTTTAAGCGAGAGGCATAGTTAATGCACGAAACACATTGCCTTGATATAATAAACAACTGTGCCAATTTATTTTGGAATTTAATTGTGGATGTTAAAGAAATACGCAAAAACCAACATCTACTCTCACTCTTTTTGGGCTTGGGATGGGGAGGATCAAATGGGGTTTGGGATTGCGAGGAACCAATGTGGTTTGGGATTGGGAGTATCCAATGTGGTTTAGGACTGAAATGATCCATGGATTGGGAGGATCCAATGTGGTTTGGGATTGGGAGTATCTGATTGGGAGGATCTAATGTGGTTTGGGATTGGGAGTATCTGATTGGGGGGATCTAATGGGGTTTGGGATTGGGAGTATCTGATTGGTAGTATCCAATGGGTTTGGGATTGGGAGGATCTAATGTGGTTTGGGATTGGGAGTATCCAATGGGCTTTAGGATTGGGAGTATCTAATAGGGTTAAGGATTGGGAGTATCTGATTGGGAGAATCCAAGGGAGTTTGGGATTGGGAGTATCCAATGGGGTTTGGGATTGAGAGTATCCAATGGGGTTTGGGATTGGGAGTATTTAATGTGGTTTAGAATTGGGAGTATCTGATTGGGAGGATCTAATGGGGTTTGGGATTGGGAGTATCCGATGGGGTTTGGAGGTATCCAATGGGGTTTGGGATTGAGAGTATCCAATGGGGTTTGGGATTGGGAGAATCAAATGGGGTTTGAGATTGGGAGGATCCAATGTGGTTTGGGATTGGGAGTATCTGATGGGGTTTCGGATTGGTAGGGTCCAATGTGGTTTGGGATTGGGAGTATCCAATTGGGTTTGGGATTGGGAGTATCTGATGGGGTTTAGGATTGGCAGGGTCCAATGTGGTTTGGGATTGGGATTGGAAGTATGTGATGGGGTTTGAGATTAGTAGTATCTAATGGGGTTTGAGATCGGTAGGGTCCAATGTGGTTTGGGATTTGGAGGAGCCAATGGGGTTTAGGATTGGGAAAATTAAGGTTTTAATACCACCCAATATACCCCTGGATTGTGTCTGAGACAAAAAAACATGTTTTCTTCTATGGACCCTAATGTAAAAAATTTGAACCAATGAATGGAAGTTAGAAGGGCTAGCAAATGGCCCTTAAAATGTCTGAGAAAACTTATATACCGTCTGTACAAAAAGTATTGAAAGGACGAATATGGGCAGCCATGGCCAAATACTAGTTTACTGTTATAAAACATCACATATACTTTACGTAATGAGAGAAAACCTATCAAACAGTAGTGACCTAACTTTGAATAAGGAAGTCCTCAAACGATATTGCCATATCATCACTGAGAATCATGAAGTTGTATATCACACATTAATTAACATAAAACTCTGCAATCAAGTACTTAACTTTTCAAACATTGGTCATATAATGAACGTATTTATTGAACAGAATATGTCACACTGACCAATATATCATTATATATATCATACCTGGTAATTTGTATCTCGATTTAGAAAACAAAGTCCTACCTGTTTTAACCCTTTCCCACTTAGAAGAAAAGTAAAAATGGCATATGCAAACAGCATAAAACCAGAACAGCCTGCGAGTTACTCACAGTCTGTTCAGGTTGTATGCTGTTTGCTGCTCATAAGTACATAAGGATTGGAAATTAAGCGTGTACTACTTTTAAGAAAAGTCTTAAATTTAATTTTGATTTTCGAAAAGACTACAGAGGCGTCTCAATGCGTCTCTGAATGATAAAGTTTTAAGAACCAGTTATGTGTCTCCACAGATACCATGATTAGAAGGAGCATTTTGATTTTAATAATCTCTGGTACTAAAGAGAAGATGAAAGATTTTATCCTGAAAAGACAAGATATGGCATGAATCTTATCTAAAATGTACTACTTCACTGCTTGATCCAGTGTTTGGAACTCTTCCCTGAATCTATTAGCTGATTTGGGTCACATGTGATCAACAACACAATGAGTGGGCTTTCATTAACAACTTAAAGATTAACTAAAAGATCATTTAATGAAATAGATACTTGGGCGTTCATGCATTAATTAATTTAAAACAAGGGATGTAAAGAAACTTCAGATGTAAGGTCTGACCGAGAACACATTTTTCCAACTTGAAAGGTAATATTTGGTGTGAAATGGCATATGAAGGATTTTTTTTATTTTTAAATGAACTGAGTTATTATAGTTGAATAAGACATATTCTGAAATGACCGATAACGAAAATATTGATGGACATTGTTCATGTCTCTGCGGCTAGTCTAATCTGGTACTGATTGCCTTATTTTGGCGCATTTACTAAAGCTGTGTTACCCTCATTTACATGCTTTTCTTCATATCATTTCTTGCACTCAATATATTTCATTACACTCTTTTCGTGCCTTATCTTTAGGTATGAAATGGACCCTTCTTAATATTATTCCAGAGTATCATCCTTGATCATTTATGTCTTCTAATCAGCATTCTGTGAACAAGGGAACCAGGAATCTGCAAATTCCTGTCCTTTTAATACTGTAGATCGCTTAAATTCGCAAGAACTATTCTAGTTAATTTTGAATAAAAAAAACATGTTCTTTTTATAATTGGCATTTAATCTTGATTTTGAGTTGTAGCAACTCAAAATGAAAACTGAATTTCAATTATAAATTACTGTCATTTGTTTGTAATTGGATTATGCTATAAAAAATTTGTTTATAAATTTGTATTATATTCTTTGAACATAAATTGTTATGGCTTAGAGAAAAGACTAAAAACACACAGTAATAAAAGACAACATTTTACTGATATGTTATATTGGGCATACAAATATATTCCTAAAGGGTTTTTGAATTGCTGAAAAAAGAAAACATTGTGATTATTGGCCATAATAAAAGTAATGTGAACAAGCAAATTCATTGAATTGATATCCCCCGCCACATACATTAATTTTACTTTATGGATGGGTGCAAATCAAACGGACGTACTGACAGACGGACTAAGCCGATTCTATATCCCTCCACCTTTAGGGGAGGATAATAAAACCAGTTCTACAGCATCATACCATGTCAATTGCATCAAGACCCACTGTCATCCAATCAACATTTGGTTACCAAGGGGACCAAGTTGTTACAAATCCCATAAGGCACCAGGCCAATCCTTCTCCCAGTATGACAATTGGGGTGAGATCTGGACAGAAATAGGCCAATTGGATCAGCACTCCTTAAACTCGTAATTTGCATGAAGTCACTGAGAACAGTATGTCACAAACAGATAAGGCGCTTCCTGAAATGGTTTAATTGTAACAATTTGAGAATGCATGAAATATGGAGATCTTTACACTACAAGCACTTTATTTTTAAGAGTTTTAGGATCCCTGGCAGTGATAACTGCTTATCCTTACAAAGATTATGTAGGGTAATTGTCGGTGTATGAAACCACTTTGTGAGTTAACCATAATGGATGTTTGTAAAACAATAATGCCCATATCAAGGTTGAATAGTCTTTATCGTTTACACTACCCTGCAGGTCATCTGTATCTAGAACGGTCATTTCACGTTGTCAAATATGTTGCCATTTATTAGCCATGAATCCTAATATTTCATCAATTTGCATTAAATCAATATACTAAACAATGTGCTATGAGATTTGGAACAAGAGGGCCATGATGGCCCTGTATCGCTCCACTGATTTTTATGCGAAAAAAGCGTACAATGGGCATGGGTTGAAATTTACTCAAGAATGAGACTTTCTCTTTCAATCCCTCGTCCTACTGGGCGCTTAAAGTTGGAAGAGTGAGCATTTTTATATATGGAAAAGGTTACTACGGTGTTAACTAAACAGACTAAAAAGCCTGGGAATTGTCGCACAGGTCTTCGAACTTGACCTAGACATCATCTAGATACAACTTCTGACCAAGTTTACAATGATTTCTACCCCACCCAGCCAATTTATAAATAGTCCTTTACAATATTATTTCTTGTCTGCAATCTCTTTCAATTTGGGGCAGTCCAAAATGTGTCGTTTGGTAAAGGGTTAACATTTATGGATAGTTAACATGTTGGTCTACCTTTCACACTCGACATGTATGCATTTATCTCTTATAATTAAAAAGTTATTCCAAGTGTATTTTGATAAACTTTTAGTTTGAGAAGAAAATAGTTTATTCATCCCATAATGAATAAATAGCAAAAACGCATAAACATGCAAAGTTCAACGACTTCCTGTGGCCATGTTTTTTGACGAATCAAATTTTCTTGAACAACTTTTTAATGGGAGCCTTCAAGGGATAAATTTGGCCCCAGGGGCATAATTTGAACAAACTTGGTAGAGAACTATAAGATGTCACTACATACCAAATTTGGTAGCCCTAGGCCCAATGGTTATGGACAGGAAGATTTTTAAAGTTTGCACAAAAGAGGCTTTATATAAGCATATGTTCAGTTTTGTGACCCCCGGGGCAGGGTCAAATTTGAGCCCAGGGGAATAATTTGAACAAATTTGGTAGAGGACTATTAGATGTCACTACATACCAAATTTAGTAGCCCTAGGCTCTATAATTATGAACAAGAAGATTTTTAAAGTTTGCACAAAATAGGCCTTATTTAAGCATATGTTCATTTTTGTGACCCCCGGGGCAGGGTCAAATTTGACCCCAGGGGCATAATTTGAAAAAACTTGGTAGAGAACTTTAAGATTTTAATACATACCAAATTTGGTAGAAATAGGCCCAATGGTTATGGACAAGAAGATTTTTAAAGTTTGCACAAAATAGGCCCAATATAAGCATATGTTCAATTTTGTGACCCCTGGGGAACGGTCAAATCTGATCCCAGGGGCTTAATTTGAACAAACTTGGTAGAGGACTATTAGATGTCACTAAATACCAAATTTGGTAGCCCTATGCCATACGGTTATGGACAAGAAGATTTTTAAAGTTTGCACAAAAAAGGCCTTATTTAAGCTTATGTTCATTTTTGTGACCCCCGGGGCAGGGTCAAATTTGACCCCAGGGGCATAATTTGAACAAACAAAGTAAAGAACTATTAAATGTCACTACATACCAAATGTGGTAGCACTAGGCCCAATGGTTATGGACAAGAAGATTTTTAAAGTTTGCACAAAATTTATTGACCCCCGGGGCGGGGCTAAATTTGACCCCAGGGGCATAATTTGAACAAATTTGAAAAAGGTTCACCCCAGGAAAATTTGTGAGAAGTTTTATCAGAATTGGACTTGTAGTTAAGGAGAAGAAGATGTTAAAAGAAAAAGTTAACGCACGGACACACGCACGCACAACGGACACAGGACCATGACATAAGCCCCGCTGGCCTCTGGCCAGTGGAGCTAATAAGCCATCAGTCTTGAAATGGATATCATTTTGGTGATTTTCTCAAACAAAACTGTTCAATTCATTTTCTGAATGTATTTTTGTATTATTGTGTCTATTATTTCAGTATAATAAGCGCTTTTCCATCACTTTCATAAACAGTTTATATATTTTTTTTATCATTGTAACTGTATTCTTCAACTTTGTTCTTGCATGCATGTACACAGTTTCAGTTTTGGGGATTTTAAAATAAATCCGATTAAGCACACATTTTGTTTTAATAACAAATTATATGATGCAATTATATAATGCAGGTGTTTGGTGTCTTAATATTCTTACTTCACATAACAGTGTGTTAGTCTATAAAGCTTACTTCAGGTACATTGTTTTGAAATGTCAATATCTTATAACATCAAACTTAGCTATCAGAAAAATGCTGACTTCATTTTATACCTTTCGATTTTATAATAATACTTAATTGCCTTCTTATAATGATGCCCAACAACATGATAATGATATATAATAATTCAGACAAAATATACACTTTTCATGCAAATACCTTACAGATAATTGCCATGTTTTGAAAAATACAATATCCATATTTCTTAGTAAAAATGGACAAAACCCAAGAGTTGGAATCAGTTATTATAAATAATTAGCATAAAACATAAGCTGCGTTCAATGACCATCAAGTGCAAATAATAATAGAAAAGTTGAGCAAGTGCTGAAAAATAGCACCACATTTCTCATAGAGTTCAGTTTATTGTCCATAATGTTATAACCTGCCATCTCCTGTTTCATAGCTGGGTATGAACAGACAGTGCATTGAGGTAAACACCAAGGGAACGGCACAAAAATAACAAACCCCCTCCCTCTGATGTTGAAAGATATTTATTGTTAAAAAAATAATTATCGACTGAAAGATATTGGTTATCAACATAATAAAGCATGCAAATTCAACAATCATTTGCAATTGCAAGGATTATAGGACAATGTCAAATATATATTTATGATAATTGGCAAATGTAAAAACGGCATGCAATTATGTTACACTCATTTTGCATATGTAAACACTGACTCAATTATTGTTTTCATTTGGCAATTTATTTGTTTGTTTTATGGGAAAGCCCATGCCTTCACACAGGCGTATCAATGGATCAGACGTTGTCTGAAGGTTACGTTTGTCCACCATGGTCGGATTTTCAACCAACTTGGTAGAAGTCATGATGGGATGGACTGTCGGGGGAAGAACCAGGTAACTAGGTCAAAGGTTGTGATCACAATTTAAGGTCAAATATAAGAAATGTAACACATACACTTTCTATGGAGCACAACTTTATCCATTATGGTTGGATTTTTAAATAACTTAGCAGAAGTGACAAGCATGGTGCACAAACTATGTCATCAATGTGGTGTCTAGAGTGGTAAACAGATTGTTCTAAAATTGTACCTGCTGACCTTGTTTTTGAACGCACAAGACCCAGCTTCAAACTCAGCTTAGATATTGTAAAGATAAACATTCTGACCAAGTTTTATTGAGATTGAGCCACAAATGTGGCCTCTTATGTGAATTTTTTCCCTCAGATTTGACCTGGGGACCTAGTTTTTGGAAACATGTGACCCATATTCAAACTTCACCTAGATATTGTCAAGATAAACATTTCAATCAAGTTTTATCAAAACTGAGTCATAATTGTGGCCTCTAGAGTGATAAGGTGTTTCTAAGATATAACTTGGTTACCTAGTTTTCGGACGCACATGACCCAGATTCGAACCTGGCCTAGATATTTTTAAGATTAGAATTTTGGGCAAGTTTGATGATGATAAGATTAACAAGAGATGTGTTTGTCAGAAACACAATGCCCCCTATTGCGCCGCTTTTTTTTTACCTTTGACCTTTAAGGATGACCTTGACCTTTCACCACTCAAAATGTGCACCTCCATGAGATACACATTCATGCCAAATATCAAGTTGCTATGATCAATATGGCAAAAGTTATGACCATTTTTCGAAACCTAAACGAAAGTGTGACGGAATTTCAGAAGGACAGAAAGACAGACGGATGGACAGACGGACGGACAGTGCAATCACTATATGCCACCCTACCCGGGGCATAAAAATGTGGCCTCTTGTACAATCACATCAAACCAACAATCACATCAACTGACGCCTGACATAGGGTGACCAAGATAGCTCACCATGATCACATCAAACCAACAATCACATCGACTGACGCCTGACATAGGGTGACCAAGATAGCTCACCATGATCACATCAAACCAACAATCACATCGACTGACGCCTGACATAGGGTGACCAAGATAGCTCACCATGATCACATCAAACCAACAATCACATCGACTGACGCCTGACATAGGGTGACCAAGATAGCTCACCATGATCACATCAAACCAACAATCACATCGACTGACGCCTGACATAGGGTGACCAAGATAGCTCACCATGATCAGGTTAGCTAAAAAATAAACTACCAGTATTTTGTCCAAGGTGGTACTAAGTCCGCTTTGGTGAGTAAAATGTAGACATTTGAAAAACATTTCAACATGGTGATTGAGTGCTTAATAATTTCATTTAAAGAAGAAATTTTAGGCATAAATAACAGTTTCCTAAGGAACCGCAGCTCAATAATTAAATTACAAAGTTAATTCATCGCTTATTAACCCACTGTTCTGTACTATATATGAACCAGAAAGCACAACAATTACCAAATTTGAATCCAAATAATTGAATTAAAAAGAAAATGCATAGTTTACTTTCCTTGTTTGAATTGACAAGTCTTTTAGAAAGAAATATAATTACAGAGCATATCAACTATGACAATTCCATATACTTACTATACAATTATTGAATTAAGCAGTAAGTGTGCAACCACTGTTTTCTTTACAGGTCCATTAGTCAAACAGTGGATGGAAAAAGAGAAGATAAAAAATACCAAAGAAATTAACAAAATACCAAAGAAATGAACAATCATTGTGGCAGAACAAGCTGACTGATTTCTTATTGAATGCCAGGTTAAACAAAGATAGGCCTGTCAATAAAGTCATGTTTGCTGTTAAATTTGGACAAATTTGACCTTTTATCTTGAATTGTGACCTTTGACCTTGGGACCTGGTTTTTCCATGTGCCACTCTGTATCAGTATGCTTATGTGGAGTTATTTGAAAATCGTAGCTTTGCTCCCAACTTTTGACCCTGACCTAGGGTCTGGTGTTTGGGCATGATACTATGTCAAAGAATGCTTGTGACTTCTGCCAAGTTATTTGAAAACCCTCCATGTGGACACAGGACCCCCCTGGACAAAATACTGGTAGTTATTTTTAAGTTCACCAGAGTAATAAGTGCTCATGGTGAGCTATTTCCGTCACCCTACTTTTGTCTGTATTCAATTCTCATGCATTGTGTGTTGCTATTGCATGACCAAACTAAATGGGTTCCTTGTCATTTGAATGGGAAGTTTGGTACATGTGTATGGCATGTTAATTACTTCAACATCTCAAGAACTGAACAAAGATGGTGGATAGATCAATGGCAGTTATTGGACCCAAGTGGTGGAATGCTCTTCCAAAAGATTTTAAATGCACACAGAGCTAATTTCAGTTTAAATCTTAACTTAAAACGCATTTGTTTTGGGTTTTCTATGACAAATAAGTTTTTAAGTTATATAACTATGTACAGCCGATTGAATATTGAAAAATAATTTTTGCGCTATATAAGTGTACTTGTATTTGTATTTTGCACTGACTACACTGAATGCGGACCCCTGATTTACATTTTCACTGCAGCAAGTTGCACCACCTGCCAATCACATGTCACATATCAAGAAGCTGTCTAAACATGCATCCTCTGATAACCCAACAGATTTGGTATCTTTCCTGAACATACTTACATAATCAATCTTCATGAATGTTATCAGTTTCTTCAGTCATGGTCCAGAACATAATTATCCACAAACAAAATTGAATGCATTTAAAATGCAAGGAATTTAACTTGGAAATGAAAACACAACAACAACAACTAGAATTTCCTCAATTGCTCATGTTTTCTCTTACCGGTATTTCTGTTAAAAAAAATTGCACAATCACATGTGTTATCAGCAGAAATGTATCATGAATGTTATCAGTTTCTTCAGTCATGGTCGAGAACATATCCACAAACAACTGAGACTCGCTTTGAGAAAAGGGGGGGTTTAATGCATGTGTGTAAAGTGTCGCCCTAGATTAGCCTGTGCAGTCTGCACAGGCTAATCAGGGCGACACTTTCCACTTTTATTGTATTTTTTGTTTAAAGGAAGACTCTTCTTCATGAAAATCAAGTTTAGGCGGAAAGTGTCATCCCTGATTAGCGGACTGCACAGGCTAATCTGGAACGACACTTTACGCACATGCATTAAACCCCCTTTTCAAAAAGCGAGGCTCAAATTCAAGGAATTGAAACTTGGAAATGAAAACACAACAACAACAACATGTATTTTCTCAATTACTCATGTTTTCTGTACAATTCTGTTTAATCCTTTGAGCGCTGGAACCGGATTTTGAAGGCCTTTGCAAACAGTTTGGATCCAGATAAGACGCCACAGAACGTGGCGTCTCATCAGGATCCAAACTGTTTGCTATTCTGATAGTATTTTTTGAAAAAAAATCCAAGAAAATGCTAATTTTTGAAATTTAGCAGACAACATTTTAGCAGACGACAAATTTCCCAGCATGCATAGGGTTAGAATCAACTGCAAAATGGCATGTGCTATCAAAATAGAATAAATGCGAGAAATTGCAGTTAAGTTGCATATCAATGGTCCCCATTCAAAATGCTGAACCTATATTTTGAATGATTTTTGCACTGTGTAGGGCAGAAATCAGTAGGATATCAGTGCACATATGCTCAGAAAATGGTGAATTGTTTAACCAATCAGAACATGTTGATTCGGTCATATGATAAAATGCCGAACTGTGATTGGTGAAAATAAAAATATGCAAAAAAGGAAAGCTGAATATGAAGATTATTGTAATTTCGGCATTTTGAATTGGTTCTTTGCCATAAATAAAGGACCACAAAGGTGTGTATGATAGAAATGCAGTTCTACTTCAGCTTCTGGAGTTTCACTTCTTTATATTGTAAACAAATACAGTGACCCCCCTTTTATCCGGATCTCGATAGTCCGGAAATCTCCGGAAAAGTTGTGCTAGGATTATTTAAGCAATCCATTTAAAACGCATCAAACGTTACGTGTCGCTATTTTAATAATTAAGAACATTCTGTTGTATGAGACGAGTTATAAATAAAGATATTAAAAAAGTATTGCAGTTTTATGTTTTATTTTCATTTGCCTTCAACACCCTTGATTTGTAACTCTGTGACGTCACCAGCTTGCAGCTCGCATGCCACCCATGGCAACGTCTTTTCACTGCGGCAGTGTCACACGAGATACACGCAGTCCTCATGGAAAATGTATACAGCAACGAAATATCGATTCAATACTAAGCTATCAACACTTAACTGTGTGATTGTAACACTCACAAAGCTTTACCTCATGTGTGTACATGTACTAAAATTCGGTTACGCGTTTTTGTATTTACATTGTTTAACAACATTTGATTTTTTAAACTAAATAAATGTCTGCGTAGCAAGAATATATCATTCTTGATGCGAAATAAGTATGTAAATGTACATAACCATAAGGTTAATGTCATAAGGTAAATATTTAACTCTTGAAACGGCACTGGTTCAATAATCCAGAAGATTGGTTAATCCGGAAATTTCTGCTTGAACAGACGTGTCCGGATAAACGCGGGGTAAATGTATATGAAAGGTGATTTGACGAAACTTATAAAAATAGCCCTCCTGAACAGTTGTGTTTTTGTTAGTTCGGCATTTTGAATGGGGACCATCGATATGATTAATATGGGGATAATTTCAATCGAAATGCTTTGAAAAATAAATGATTTAAAGGTAGTAAAAGATTAAAAACAACCAAAGTTTAAGGTTAAAGATATCCATTCAACACAAAAACAGGAACAAACTAGAAATTAGGGCTTAAAAAACACATTCAAAATATTCGCCCACTAAATTAGTCAGTGATTTTTTTTGCCCCAAATTATAGTAACAGCCTCCTACAGGCTGTTTCCCAATGGCAAAAAGTAACATTTTTTCCCCAAAATCTAACCTAAATTTCACTGAAAGTGCCAAACTTTTCCAATAAACTAAATGATTGGTTTACAGCGATATAATTCCATAGCACTTTATAATTTAAATTAAAAAATGCACTTATAAACAATCGGAATACTGTTATTTATAATCATATTAATAATGTTTCAATTTTCCCAATTTTATGGTTTATCGAGCAATTTTTCCCAATCCAAAAGGCAAAGGCTGAAAAATATAAAGCAACAAAATCACTGGTTGTTGGGTTTAATTCGCGGCANCAACACAAAAACAGGAACAAACTAGAAATTAGGGCTTAGAAAACACAGTCAAAATATTCGCCCACTAAAGTAGTCAGTGATTTTTTTTGCCCCAAATTATAGTAACAGGCTGTTTCCCAATGGCAAAAAGTAACATTTTTTCCCCAAAATCTAACCAAAATTTCACTGAAAATGCCAAACTTTTCCAATAAACTAAATAATTGGTTTACAGCGATATAATTCCATAGCACTTTATAATTTAAATTAAAAAATGCACTTATAAACAATCAGAATACTGTAATTTATAATCATATTAATAATGTTTCAATTTTCCCAATTTTATGGTTTATCGAGCAATTTTTCCCAACCCAAAAGGCACAGGCTGTAAAATATAAAGCAACAAAATCACTGGTTGTTGGGTTTAATTCGCGGCACGTGTCAGGTGGTGTCACTGGCCACGCCTCAGTGATGCCTACCCAACCTTCCCCAGGTAGCTGTACTGAAAACACTTCACTGCCCCATCATGGTAATGGCTCTAAGATAATACATGTAATGTTACCCATTAGCCCCCCACATTAAAGTACAATGATTGTCATGCCCCATGTAGCTGTAACATGGCACCGCAATGTTCAAGTTGCCCTGGAAGTAAATGAATCAGGACTAATTCATTTCCAAGATTAAGTGCAGGAATATCTCAGTCAATTTGTATCCACACTTCTTGTTGATGGATGTTGTTCTAGACTAAGCCAAACCAAAACTCTTCCTGTTTAGAAAATCAAATGCAGCATTTTCAACCAAGGTCTTGTAGTTCATGGTTTTGACAAAAATGTCTGATTATGAATTATTTGGCACCATGGTCAACCATGGTCAAATTCCATGATCAACCATCATGATGGAAAAACGCCATGGCTATTGACCATGGCAAGCCATGGTTTTGTACCATGCATTTCGTCAGGGATTTTTCAGTTACAAAATCCCAGTCAACCAAGACAAGATATTCAACATAACTCTGTTTTTGTTACCCGCTGTTTGGCAGTTATATATATAAAAAAATAAATAAAAAAATGTTGGTACATTTCTAAACCACTTTGCTCCATAGGGCATTCTTTTCTCACCCCAGCTGCAAGAAATGCAATTAATTAAGGACAGAATTCTAACCTTACAAAACACTTCAATTAATCCTTAATTAGAAATATCATACATTTTTTTTTAACCACCTGAAGGACTATTAAGCTCAGTTGAAGATAGGTCAAATTGGGCAAAAGCAAGATGAAGATGCTGAATACGCAACAAGAGAACAGATCGGTTCAAGCAAACCAAATTAATTCTCAAATGATTTGAATGAAAGAACACGTGATAAAACCTGATGAGAATGTATGTATATAAAAAAAATGTATGTAAACCACTGGAAAACAAACAGCTTCAAAATGTATTTTAATGCGTTCAAGAGAGATCTCTGAAATTTAGAACTCTTTTCGTGACAAAAACAACTGCTTAATGGGTACAATTAAAATACGTTTTAGTGTAACCAACTGATGAAGGACTATGTCAATTAATCTGAATGGTAACATTAACAGATCAATTAAGCGTAAAATACCCAATGGACTAACACTCATTACATGTCTCTGCCATTAACGAGACAGAAGGGTCTCTTGACAGTACAGTACACTGGGATACTATGGGAAATAATGAACACTGACTGAAAAATATAACAAGGGCCTGCAGTTGTTATAACATGGTAGGGTGTTCACTAATTGCAACAGTACTATCAATCAGTATCAGAATTTCAAATGGGTCTAGCAATAACATGGTACACTGATAAAATAATTAATGAATCAGCATCAATATTGTCATCGCCTTCATTACTGTCACCAGAATCAGGCATGATTGAAATGAAATAACAGGATTTCCAAAAGTCACACCTGAAAAACTGGAAATGTTGTTTTATTAGTTATTAATACACTGTGATTCTGCAAGTTTTCAGCACATACCTCAATACCTGGTAATGTTGTCTTATTAATGCATGGAGATATTAGTGATTCTGCACGTTTTAGAACATGACATAAATATTGTTCAACAATTGACGGAAAATGACTTTTAATGCATTGACCAAGGAAACTTTGGTATTAAATAAGAACAAGCTCGTCAGCACTGCGCTGGTGCATTATGGACTAAAGATGCAGAGCAATATTTATGCAAAAAGGGCACACAAACTATTTGAATAAAAACAGGCTGACAAACTGTTCTCCAGATTCACTTGGTGTCAAATATTAGTTCTGTGAATGCTTGGTTTAAATCAAACTAGAGCTTTGTCACAGACGTGACGAAAACCCCCACATGAAGAGCGGATGAAAAGTACTTGAAATAGGGAACACCATGCTGAATGTGTAAAACACACTTAGTGACCCCGTGACCTCGTTTTTGGCCCGGCATCGCCCATGTTCGAACTTCTGACCAAGTTTGGGAAGATCGGAAGTAAACTACTTCAATTAGAGAGCGGACACCATGTTCAATGTTTAAAACGCACTAAGTGACCCCATGACCTAGTTTTTGACCCGGCAAGGCCAATGTTCTAACTTAACCTTAAAATCATCTAGATAAAACTTCTGACCAAGTTTGGTGAAGATCGGAAGAAAACTACTTGAATTAGAGAGCGGACACCATGCTGAATGTTAAAAAACGCACGAATGTTAAAACTTGCCCTAGTTTATAGCCCGGCATGGCCCATGTTCAAACTTGGCCTAGAGATCATCCAGATAAAACTTCTGACCAAGTTTGGATTGGAAGGAAACTACTTGAATTAGAGAGCCGACAACATGCTGAATGTTTAAAATGCACTAAGTGACCCCGTGACCTTGTTTTTGACCCGGCATGACCCATATTCAAACTTGGCCTAGACATCATCTAGATACAACTTCTGACCACGTTTGGTGAAGATCGGATGAAAACAACTTGAATTAGAGAGCGGACATTTAATACAGACCGACCGACCAACAGACCTTAAGACAAGACAGACCCGACAGACAAGTTCACTCCTATATACCCCCCTAAACTTCGTTTGTGGGGGTATAATGATAAATTGTGTTGGTGACTAAAACAATGTTTTCCAAAACTTTTGACAATTGTATGTGTTTTTTCTCACAAAAGCCAGAATATAATTTGCTACGACAATGATGTCAAAAACCTTTGATAAATGTAATCCAAGTTGAACAAGAGGGCTTGAATCTTTCAAGGTACATCAATTTACAAAGAATAGACCTGGTGACCTATTTTTTCATCCCACTTGACCCACATTCAACCAAGGCTGTGATATTGGCAAAATAAACATTTTGACCGTGTTTCATCAAATTTGAGCCATAAATGTGGCTTCTAGAGTGATTACAAGATTTGCCCTGTTGACCAAGATTTTGGAAAACGTCACGCAAACAAAAATTCTGACCAAGTTTCTTAGGATTGAGTCATACATGTGGCAACTCAAGTGGTTACAATGTTTGACCAGGTGAAATAGTTTTCAAACAAATATTACGCAGATTCCTACTCTATCTAGATATTGTCAATGGCAACATTCTGAACAAGTTTAATCAAGATTTAGCCATCAATGTGTCCTATAGAGTGGTAACCAGATTTGACCTGGTGACCAAGTTTTGGACATTTGTGACCCAGATTCAAACTCAGCCTAGATATTTTGAAGATAAACATTCTCACCAAGTTTCATTGAGATTGAGTCACAAATAAGGGACTCTTAAGTGGTAACAAGGTTTTTCTAAGATTTAAAGTGGTGAACAAGTTTTTGGTAGGCAGAGAGCCATATGTGAACTTGGCCTGGATATTGTCGACATAAAGATTCTGAACAAGTTTCAGTTTAATCCTTACTGGATCAAAAATGTGCCTTCCGGTGCGATTACAAGGTTTTTGTAAGGCTTCTCCTCATGACCTAGTTTTTGGACGCCCATGACCCAGATTTGAATAAAGTCTAGACATTGTCAAAATTAACATTATGACCAAGTTTCATATAAATTGGGTCAAAACTGAGGCCTTAAATGTGATAACGATCTAAAAGTTGACAACACATGACACCTGACATTGACTGACCACTGTGTGACAATGGCTAAGGTGAGCAAAAAATAATTAATTTTTGTTATATTTATTTTCATATTTATAATATTTCAGACACTAAATCCACTGACAATTTTACATGCAACCTTATCAAAATTTATAAGTTTAAAAATCATTTCATATGAAAGGCAAGGAAACACAAATAAACAAAATAATTACTGCATGCGTCCTCTAACAAGGCAAACGTTATTAATTTTGTTCATCACAAGAAGTTTGAAAGTAAAATCCATGTTGGACAAAAGCAAAAAGACAGTCTCATCACCTGAAATTATATAGTATTAAAGTAATTATTTATATTATAATCCATTTTACAAATGCAAAGACATGTTCGTTACCTGAAATTATTTAGTATTCAAGTAATTATTTATATTATAATCCATTTTACAAATGCAAAGACATGTTCGTTACCTGAAATTATTTAGTATTAAAGTAATTATTTATATTATAATCCTTTTTACAGATGCAAAGACATTTTCGTTACCTGAAATTATTTAGTATTAAAGTAATTATTTCTATTATAATCCTTTTTACAAATGCAAAGACAAGTTCATTACCTGAAATTATATAGAATTAAAGTAATTATTTACATTATTTATACGCTTTTTACAGAGGAGAATAACATATGGTCAGGCAATGTAAGTGTTAGATACTCATCAGCTTCATGTTGAGTCCTCTAGATCTTTGAGCGCTGGAACCGGATTTTGAAGGCCTTTGCAAAGAGTTTGGATCCAGATGAGACGCCACAGAACGTGGCGTCTCATCAGGATCCAAACTGTTTGCTATTCTGATAGTGGTCTTAGAAAAAAAATCGAAGAAAATGCTAATTTTAGAAATTCAGCAGACGACATTTTAGCAGAAGACAAATTTCCCAGCATGCAAAAGGCTGGATCAAAAATGTGTATAAATCAGCAATCCAACGACAAGACAAGTAAACAAAACTATTTAAATTGGATTTTATTGAAATTTCTAAAAGTTTCATGTCATGAAGGTATTTGAGCTTGACAGGTATTTTCCAGATTACTGATAAAATGTTTTCTAAACACTTTATAATTATATATATTTCTTTAGATTTTTGTTCGATAATAAAATGATAATTGAAATATCTTTCCACAATGCAAATGTTATTTCACTTTTCTGATATTCTAACGTAGACATTCTTTTTTAAATCTATAAAAAATGTGTCTATTTACCAATCTGCAACAAGTATTTTAAGTTTCTTTTTTTTGTGGGTGGGTGGGTGTGGTTTGGCTGCATACATGTTGGCATGCGTTTAATTTTGTAAACCTGTGAACCAGTCCCTTAAAGTTCTTTTTTTGTTTTTCAACATATAATAATTATTGCCACATGCCAAGTTTTTTGTTCATCATTCAATAACAATTCGGATATATTGAAGAACCCCAATTGAGAAATGCACCTGAAAAATCAATGAACCCAAAAATTCCAAGAACTGCCATTAAAATTNGGTATTTTAGCTTGACAGGTATTTTCCAGATTACTGATAAAATGTTTTCTAAACACTTTATAATTATATATATGTCTTTAGATTTTTATTCGATAATAAAATGATAATTGAAATATCTTTCCACAATGCAAACGTTATTTCACTTTTCTGAAATTCTAAGATAGACATTCTTTTTTAAATCTATATAAAAATGTGTCTATTTACCAATCTGCAACAAGTAATTTAAGTTTCTTTTTTTTGTGGGTGGGTGGGTGTGGTTTGGCTGCATACATGTTGGCATGCGTTTAATTTTGTAAACCTGTGAACCAGTCCCTTAAAGTTCTTTTTTTGTTTTTCAACATATAATAATTATTGCCACATGCCAAGTTTTTTGTTCATCATTCAATAACAATTCGGATATATTGAAGAACCCCAATTGAGAAATGCACCTGAAAAATCAATGAACCCAAAAATTCCAAGAACTGCCATTAAAATTATACAATGTCATGCCCGAAAACAAGCATCATAGCCCATGCAGGATTCAATTATGATAATTACCAAAACAGTGAGGAAACTAGTTTACTTGTATAACATTATTACAAACGTGATTTTGGTACACTTTTATACCGAGGTATGAAGAGGTGGGTTGAGGCAACGGGTGCGTGCAACCCTCATTTCCAAAAGAGGATAATAGTTTTATGCCACCCTTGGCTTCAGGGATCGGCATGGAAACCTGAGCGACAGAGTATCGGATTTATAAGCACACGATTCATGAAGCATGAAGTCTTGCCATAAGTCAGTGGGATTTATCTCAAATGAAGCATTCATGCCTTCATATCTTCAATAATGATGTAATTAAATAGGAAACAAAACAAAAAACAATGGCAATAAAATTTAACCAGGATTAACAAAGCTGTAAATTATTCCATGTACTTTTCTGGTACATTCATATTTAGAAATTTTATTAAAAGGATTTTGTAGTCATGGGTGAAAACAGACCAAGCAACTAGTGCTTTTGTAACATGGAAATCATTGAATCAGCATTAAGTCCCCTAAGATGAATGCAGTGACATTTACATAATAACAATGTTTAAAGTGGAAATATGGTTCAACCATCAACATTGATCATCAGATGTGAATAATATTTGCCCAATTGTCAAGAGAATACATATAAGCCTCACTCTGTGAAAAGGGGGTTTAACCCTTTGCATGCTGGGAAATTTGTCGTCTGCTAAAATGTCGTCTGCTGAATTTCTAAAATTAGCATTTTCTTTGATTTTTTTCAAAAACCACTATCAGAATAGCAAACAGTTTGGATCCTGATGAGACGCCACGTTCTGTGGCGTCTCATCTGGATCCAAACTGTTTGCAATGGCCTTCAAAAATCGGTTCCAGCGCTGAAAGGGTTAATGCATTTGCATAAAGTGTTGTCCCAGATTAGCCTGTGCAGTCTGCACAGGCTAATCAGGGACAACACTTTCCGCCTATACTAGATTTTTGCTAATAAAAGACTTTCCTTAAACGAAAAATATCATAAAAGCATTAAACCCCCCTTCACAGATCATATGTTTAAACTGTTTTTAGCAACTTGTATTTGGTTCCATTCTACCGGTGTTGTTAGATGCATATGGATTAAAATTCTTACTTTCATATTGAGCTGCTATGGATTGGAAGCAGACGTTAAATTATTAAACATCGGAGACGTTTGAAAAACAAAATGTGTCAGCCATTTTTCTGATTTGAATATACAAGCGTTTAGTCACATGCTAATCCAAAATGCTGCTATGGAAAATCTATGCACATCAATCATAGCTTGAGGCTGAAATATAAATGTTTTAGGACTGGGCCAGTGTCAAAATAAATAACTACTTTGAAACACAGAAAAGAACTCAAACAAAAATACAACTAAGCCTCTCTCTGGGAAAAAAGGGGATTAATGCATGTGCGTAAAATGTTGTCCAAAATTAGTCTGTTCAGTTCAAACAGGCTAATCAGGGACGACACTCTCTGCTTTTATGGCATTTTTTGTTTAACGGAAGTATCTTCTTAATAAAAATCCAGTATGTGCGGAAAGCGTCGACCCTGATGAGCCTGTGCGAACTGGGACGACACTTATGCACATGCATAAAGCCTTTTTCCCAGAGCAAGTCTCAAATATATAATCAACAAGAGATGTGTTTGTCAGAAACACAATGCCCCCTAATGTGCCGCTTTGAAAAAAAATAAATACCTTTGACCTTGAAGGATGACCTTGACCTTTCACCACTCAAAATGTGCGGCTCCATGAGATACACATGCATGCCAAATATGAAGTTGCTATCTTCAATATTGCAAAAGTTATGACAAAACTTTAAGATTTCTTAAAGTTTTGGACAGACAGACAGAATGACAGACAGGCCAAAAACAATATACCCACTTTTTTAAAAGGGGGCATAAAAATAAGAAAAAGTGTTTCA
>VMBQ01009446.1:6451-25636 GCA_007657795.1 Dreissena rostriformis
GCTAATAAGCAATTCGCATTTTGTTTAATTAGTATACATAACAGTAATTTTTTCAATAATTAATTATCTTAAAGACGATAACGATACAGATACAACTGGTGTTTTTTTTTTAATTTAATTACGCGTAAAAATAAATGTTTTGATATAACTGAATTATGCATGAAATGCACAAATTTCCACGTGAATAACATCGAGGTTTTCATCAAGTCTCCAAAGTAACTGTGCACGATTGTATCGTGGAGGAATACACATTACGGACCGATTAGTGTAACAAAGCCACTGAAATTATCGATTGATATAGACACATGGTTATTCACGCATTACGAATTCACAACCGCGCGAATCTTCGCTGAACATAGTCGGCTTAGAAGCTTGGTTAAGAGGCAATGAAGATGTTATCAATAAGGTCGCACGGCGAAAAACAGCGGGTGAAAAGTGCAGCGCGGCGCTGATTGGCTTTGAAAGGGGGCAAGGGGCGCTACAAAAAAGGGGCACGGCGCCGCGCCACGCTAAATCGGCCTGGATAAAACACGGCCCGTTGAGAGAACACATTACACATAAAATGCGCATATAATGAGACCCTGTAGTTAATTAATTAAGTATTTACCGGACATTTAAATAAATTGAGTATTTGGAAACAAATCAGAGTTTAAATGAAACTTTGCTTAACATTTACGTTAACAGGACGTAAATACATTAATTTGATGGTGCAATATGTCGTCTTCCGCCTGTGTTAAAAAGAGTTATCATTTGTTTTCCAAAATCAGTACAAAAAAGATCTATAAATATACATGTTTATTTATAGATCTTTTATTAAACAATACTGTCCTTTTTTCAAGGGAGAAAATCCAAACAGTGAATTTATAGTGTTTAATTTGATTATTTTTTTCAATTTCTTTGAAATGTTATCAGGTATATTTTGCAAGCAATTCAGATATATGTATACATCAAATTGTGTCGAGTTTTAATGTAAACAATCTATAATTTAAATCATGTTAGCGTGTTAATTAAATTAGAATCTTGTAAAATTAGAGATCGTAAGACAAATAATTGAGACCTGCTTTATTGCGGTAGACAAATGAAAATCTCAAGCACACAGTTCGGGTTTCAGTAAGGGATTTCTTTTGAGCATGCGCGTGCTATTAATATTCCCCGCGAGGAGGTCGAATAACATTGTGACGAAATTTGTAAACATCGCAATTGTTTAACTATAATACTAGCATTTAAAAGAATGTTTGCTGTCAACTCCAAGAAAACAAGTATCTGTTAGTATCTAACGGGGCATTGTGTTTCGCGTTACAATACACGAAATAAATAGAACGTCCGGTAAATACGACTGTCCGAAAAATACTCGATAAACAGTAGTGTTTCTAGAAGTTATATCTATCAAAATAAGAAAAAAATCCCATTGGATTATTTTTCCCATAACAAAAATGGGATATTTCTATCAAAGAAAATTGAACGAAAATCACCACAAATACTTTTTACAATGCTTAAAATCGATTACAAACGTATTTTATTTTCGAAAACCCATGGGATTTTTTTCCCATAAAAAAAGTGGGAGAAAAATCTCATGGCCTTTTCGAAAACTCCCAGGGGAAAACGAAAAAATCCAAGGACCAACTTTGCTCATAAATTTCATAGTGAACAAAACGCATTTTTATGCAAAAATAACCAATTATTAATAAAAAAATAATAAGACTTTTATCGCATACTTTAACTAAAAGAAGCAAATCTTCAAGAAAAAAAGTACTTAAGTTTGCGAAATTCCGGTTTCGCAAAGTTTTTCCGGTGGCCGTTATAATAGAACTTATTTTTTCTATGACGTAATCAAGTCTCGAGAAAAGCGTAGGATTGTTTTAACCTCATGCACTTATTAATTTTACTCTGGATTATGCAACATCTGATGTGCGTATTAATGTTTTAATTGCTCTTCCAAAAGTGAATTTTGTTATTTTATAAAATGATTATTAATAGTTTTTAATTTGTCTGACGATATTTAGTTCTTTACACAATGCGTTTTCAAAATAGCTTTACATGAGCAAACACAACCATGCTGTGTAATTTGGTCTTTTAAAACAGCTTATTCCTGAACTTGCGTAATGTTGATCTGAATATTTAACTACATGATGCTCTGTCTGCTAAGCGTCTTATTGAAATACGAAATGTAGATGATACTTGTTTTAGTTTCATTTCATTGTTCCTCAAACAGTAACAATTCTTTTAATCTGGTTTGCAATTAAATATTGAGTAGTTTATTGGTGATCTTTAGACACAAGTAACACATTAAATCGTGAATAAAGCTCAAATTAATTAAATGCGGTTTACGAGCTTTTCATTAATTAACTTCACAATCCCAGATTGTGAAAAGTTAGCAAATATTTTCAATTATAAATGTTTGTATTAATTTGGTGGAGTTGTCGCAAGAAGGATACCATCAATAAGGGCTAGGTTGAACTTGAATAATGTCAAATAAGATGATACGTTGTGCAAGGATCTCAAAAGTAAGTGCTTACCTAACACACATTGACGGTAGTACCTTCGATGAAATGGCTTCTGCAAACTTCTTGACATCATTGTGAAACAGAGCTTGATTTTTCTTATCATATCCAACAATTAAAATAGCGCCCCAACCATCACCTAAAACAGTGTTGTTCTTTTTTATGTATCATTAATCCTGTTATTCACTTCTTCACAAATAATAGTAATATTATTCAGAAATTACTGTCCATATCATTGGGAAAACTGAATTCAATCACACACGTATTGAATTGCGGTATATTGTAGAACTACTCCATACGAACCTATGATTGCTTTGATCTCGTTGTCACACTCCTGACACCTGACTGGATTTATGTACGAATTCCGCATACAGGCACAGCATATTTTGATCTTATTTGGACAGCCATCATGATTTATGTCGTATATACGGCGATGAGAAGATTCTTCTACAAAAGAAATAATGACATACGCCAACCTGTAATATTAATTATATACCTTTTTAAAGTTCTAGTATACCATAAAAATGTGTCCGTTTACTTAATGATAGTATTTTAAAAACGAAAATTGTTAATTTATCTCTAATAAAAATACTGTTATTACACATTTACTTTTCTGTTAGTTGTGTATTTGAAACTAGAGTTCGAACAAGGTTCACGTGCACGAGGGTTGCCTCAGAAAAGCATATAAAATACTCTCCGAAACTGCTTTTTGCAAAAATAGAGCATCTTTTATCAAATTCAAACATATTAACAACACACTAACTAGTTACTTAGTTGATAAGTAAATGCATATGTATGATAAAATTGTAAAATGCAATCAATCGTACTATTTAAATATTGATACATAATGCCTGTTGACATATGTATGCACTTTGTGAATCTAGTAATTGTCTTTGCTTGATATACTTAGCTTCAATATTTATAAATTAAAACGTCGGATACAAATCATTGCGAATAAATAAAAAGGACGTTTTATCTTTAAAGTTGATTACTTGGATTTGAACCAGGCACTTCAAGATTAAAATCAAATCGCGTTAACCACAAATAAATTAAAGGCGTTGACCATTGTCTTTTTCATTCGCATTTGAGTTTGTTGTGTGCTGATGTGTTGAGTTAAATTCTTGAGCAAAAAGATCACTTGCCAAACTAAGGGACCTCCTGTTTATACTACGATTTATAAACTTCTAGTCATCTCAGTCTTCACTTAATACTTAATTTGTGTATGTGGTTCACATGCAGTCGACAAATTTATACAACATATACACTCTTACACNTGTTGAGTTGAATTCTTGAGCAAAAATGTCACTTGCCAAACTAAGGGACCTCCTGTTTATACTACGATTTATAAACTGCTAGTCATCTCAGTCTTCACTTAATACTTAATTTGTGTATGTGGTTCACATGCAGTCGACACATTTATACAACATATTCACTCTTACACAACTAGAGCTTTGTCACAGACGTGACGAATACCCCCGCATGCCGCATTGACACAGACTATTTTGCATGTTGTCTTCACAAAAAAACAGCGTTGTTTAATGTTTAAATTGCACTTAGTGACCCCGTGACCTAGTTTTTGGCACGGAATGGCCCATGTTCGAACTTGACCTATACATCATCTAGTTACAACTTCTGACCAAGTGTGGTGAAGACCAGATGAAAACTACTTGAATTAGAGAGCGGACACCATGCTGAATGTGTTAAACGTACTACTGGTACGTGACCCCGTGACCTTGTTTTTGATCTCGCATGGCCCATGTTCGAACTTGGTCTTAAGATTATCTAGATAAAACGTCTGATCAAGTTTGGTGAAGATCTGAAAGTTTGGTGAAGATCTGATGAAAACTTCCTGAATAAGAGAGCGGACACCATGCTAAATGTTTAAAAACGCACTAAGAGATCCCGTGACCTAGTTTTTTGCCCGGCATGGCCCATGTTCGAACATGGCCTAGAGATCACCTAGATAAAACTTCTGACCAAGTTTGGTGAAAATCGGAAGTAAACTGCGTCAATTTCTTGAATTCTTTCGCATGACACACAATCCAATGACTGTGAACAAAACTAATGTACAGAGTCATTTTACAATCTCACAATCAATGCCATAGTTATGGCCTGGACAAGCTCATTTATGGCCTTTTTTACTTATGAACTCCAAGTGTGACCTTGACCTTGGAGATATGGAATTAATTCTTTCGCGCGACACACCGTTAAATGATGGTGAACAAATGTGCCAAATGATTTAAAAATCTCACACTGAACGACATAGTTATGGCCCTGACAAGCTCATTTATGTCCATTTTTTACCTTTGAACTCAAAGTGTGACCTTGACCTTGGAGATATGGACGTAATTCTTTCGCGCGACACACCGTCCAATGATGATGAACAAATGTGCGAAATGATTTTAAAATCTCACAATGAACGACATAGTTATGGCCAGGACAAGCTCATGTATGGCCATTGTTTACCCTTGAACTCAAAGTGTGACCTTGACCTTAGAGATATCGACGAAATTCTTTCGCGCGACACGCCGTCAAATGATGGTGAACAAATGTGCCAAATAATTAAAAATCTCACAATGAACGACATAGTTTTGGCCCGGACAAGCTCATTTATGGCCATTTTTGACCTTTGAACTCAAAGTGTGACCTTGACCTTGGAGATATGGACGTAATTCTTTCGCGCGACACACCCTCAAATGATGGTGAACAAATGTGCCAAATGATTTTAAAATCTCAAAATGAACGACATAGTAATGGCCCGGACAAGCTCATTAATGGCCATTTTTGACCTTTGAACTCAAAGTGTGACCTTGACCTTTGAGGTATCGACCTAATTCTTTGTTGCGACACACCGTCCAATAATGGTGAACAAATGTGCCAAATGATTTTAAAATCTTACAATGAACAACATAGTTATGGCCAGGACAAGCTTATTTTTTGCCATTTTTGACCTTTGAACTTGAAGTGTGACCTTGACCTTTGAGATATCGACGTAATTCTTTCGCGCGACACACCTTCAAATGATGGTGAACAAATGTGCCAAATAATTTTAAAATCTAACAATGAACGACATAGTTATAGCCCAGAAACGAATTTGACCTTTGAACTCAAAATGTGACATTGACCTTGGTGATATCGACGTAATTCTTTCGTGCGACACACCTTCCAATGATGGTGAACAAATGTACCAAATCATTTTAAAATCTAACGATAAATGACATAGTTATGGTCCGGACAAACTTTTGGTTTAAAACGCACTAAGTGGCCCCGTGACCTAGTTTTTGACCCGGCATGACCCATATTCAAACTTGACCTCAACATCATCTAGATACAACTTCTTACCAAGTTTGGTGAAGATCGGACAAATTTTGGGGACAGACCGACCGACCGACGGACAGACAGACCGACAAAGTGACTCCTATAAAGCCCCCATTACCAATGGTAATGGGGTATAATTAGAGAGCGGACAACATGCTGAATGTTTTAAACGCATTAAGTGACCCTGTGACCTAGTTTTTGACCCCGCATTACCCATATTCGAACTTGACCTAGACATAATCAAGATACAACTTCTGACCAAGTTTGGTGAAGATCGGATGAAAACTATTTGAATTAGAGAGCGGACACTTAATACGGACCGACCGACCGACCGACCGACAGACAAACAGACAGACAGACAGACAGACAGACAGACAGACAGACAGACAGACAGACAAACAGACAAGTTCACTCCAATATACCCCCTAAACTCTGTTTGTGGGGGTATAATTATTCCATCAGCCAAAAAACGATTAACAATATTCTCAACAACACCTTATAATCATGCAGTAGAAAAAAGTATTAACAAATTATCTGAGGTAGGTTTTTATGGTTTTCACTGTTTGCACAAACTTTTTTGTATGAAATATTTATCAAACCGTGTTGTAATTGGTCAATCTGTGAGCTGGTCTATTAAATACTACAACTTACCGCTTTTCAATGGCTCTTCCAATTGGTCATTTACAACACATATTTCGCACTGGTTGTCATCTAAGTTGGTCCACTTTTGATCTGACGCATGTTTGTCTAGTATCGACTGAAAGGCACATTCAAACAAAGCTAAGCTCCAGTTGAACTTGTATGAGCTAACTTGCACATGTCTGCCTACTACCAACGTATCGCGTTGTCAGCCATTTTCATGGGCGAACAACACAGAAATATGCGGATCACTCAGAGAAAAAGGTCTCTTCAACGTCATGGTGATGGCATTTTTAAAGTTTTATTTTTAATGATGTGGAAATAAATCACTTCACACATTCTTAAAATTTTACCTGACTGACAAACTAACAACACCACTTTAATATACCCCTAGTACACTTCATTTGCGAAGGTATAAACACGGTACATATTTTCGAATGTACTGTACAGCCCAACATGCAAATGAGACGGCCTGAAGAAGTTAAGTTTATCTCACACTGACTCAGAAGCGAGAAAATGTTTCGTATCTAAAGATTAAACATTATAATAATTACATAAATAACCATTATTACACACAAAGAAACTGCGGTCCACATGATTAGTTGAGTTCAAATGAGTCAAATGAAAACAATTATCAATTTCCAAAAATATTAAACAATAAGCTCGCAATCATTAGGTTTTACCAAGTAAGTCTTTACTCAATTTTTCCGTCATGCGATATAACATTCAGTTTTGAATTGTTAACCATTGTTGAAAAAAAACTGAAACATCAAACTGGGTGGCGAAAAAAAAAACATTCCATTTTACACTTGTCCTAGTTTGTGGTGTTGCAGTAGTAATGCGGATTTTAACATTAAAAAATATATATATATCCAATACAGAGATAGAAGCAACGATCAACCCGTGTTTGCTTGTCTGAAAGTATCCTTCACAAATTTGATACGTGAATCGGTATATGCTTTTTTTTTAAAAGATTTTTAATTGGTTAGTATCTGTCGATAAGTAAGTGTAGTTTGTGGGTTTTTTTCCTTAAATATTGCGCGTTCCTGAGTAAGTATTTTGGCGCTGTCGGGAACAATCTTGAAAATAAATTAAATTTATTTAATTCTGAAACTATGAGATTGTATCTTCTCATTGACGGTAGTGAAAATTATACTAAAATAAACACAAGAGGATCCTTGATACACTCTATCTACGAGCTTATACTCGAGACCACTGGTGTAAAGCTACTTTTGAATCAAGGGGGCATGCATTGAGCAAAAGTAGTACAACAAATTATACAATATTACCTACCAATACTAAAACCTGTGGAAATTATCATTACACAAATAAAGTTAGAAGGCAGTCTCAAGACATCATGTGACTCCTGAAGGCGTGGTTAGTTTTGACCCAAGTGCCATGATCTAAACAAACTTTGTTGAGGACCACTGTCTGATGTTACGTACTTAATATCAAAGCTCTGGATCTTATAGTTTCATTGAAGATTTTAAAATTGATTTTGCTATATGTTCATATAATAAATAGAACTCTTCGCGCGAGGTAAGATTTCACCCCAGAGGCATGATTTGAATGAACTTTGTAGAGGACCTCTAGATTAAGCTACATTCAAAATATTAAAAGCCATCGGCTTAGTAGTTTAAACCAAGAAAAATTTAAAGGTATAAATTTATACAAGTCTTTTTAAAACTGGTGACCCCTTATGACGGAGCAAGTTGTAACCCCAGGCGCACAAATTGAACACACTTTGTAGAAGACCTCTAGATGATGATACCTACCTTATAGGGCCTCGCGGTTTCAGTCGATAAACGTTTTCAAATTAATCCCAATACAAGTCCATGTTACACTGGATACCCCCACGGCGAGGCAAATTTTGACCCCAGGAGTGAAATTTTAGGAATCTGTGTAAAGGACCTTTAGATAATCCTACATGCCACATTTGAAAGCCTGTGGCCTTACGGTTTCAGAGGAATAATGTTTTTTTTTGTCATTATACACTTACAAGGGGAAACAAGTTGACCCAATAGTGGGGCCCACTTTGACCCCAAGGGAATGATTTCAACAAACTTGGTAGAGGTCAATCATTCAAAGCCGTTTAAGAGATGTCGTTTGAAGAAATTTACATGATCTATTGCAAGTTTCATTAAATTTAAAAGCATTGATTCGAATATAAACAACATCTTTACCTTCAAATCATTGCGCATTGAAGTTGATTTCATGTTGTCTCGATTTTGTTCACTTTCCATGCATTGCCGAGCTATTTTAAATACTGCAGCCAAGACATCACTTAGGTTCCATATTCGTTTCTATGAAAAGTAATAAAAGAAAGTAAGATATATCCCATGGATCAATGTGTTAATTTTTTTGCAATAAATCATCTTTGAACAACAATTTCGCTTTTGCTACCGCGATAAACGCACAGATGCGATACACTCACAACGTTTGAACAGCTCGCCGAGAGTCCTTCTATAAGAAAGTGTTTTTTNTTCAACCAACCGGAACCATTTTCGAACTCGTCCAAGATATTATTGGGACACATGTTCTGACAAAGTTTCATGAAGATTGGACCAAAAATGTGACTTCTAGAGTGTTAACAAGGTTTTACAATAGCCATATAAGGAAAACTGCCACGCCCCCTGGCGGCCATGTTTTTCAACCAACCGGAACCATTTTCGAACTCGTCCAAGATATTATTGGGACACATGTTTTGAGTAAGTTTCATGAAGATCTGACAATAAATGTGGCCTCTAGAGTGTTAACAAGGTAAATGTTGACGCCGCACGACGCACGACGGACGACGCACGACGGACAAAAGGCGATCACAATAGCTCACCATGAGCACGTTGTGCTCAGGTGAGCTAAAAAAACATTCCATTTTACACTTTTCCTAGTTTGTGGTGTTGCAGTAGTAATGCGGATTTTAACATTTAAAAAAATATATATCAAATACAGAGATAGAAACAACGATCAACCCGTGTCTGCTTGTCTAAAAGTATCCTTCACAAATTTAATTTTTAATTGGTTAGTTAGTTCATGCCGATAAGTAAGTGTAGTTTGTGGGGTTTTTTCCCTTAAATATTGCGCGTTCCGGAGTAAGTATTTTGGCGCTGTCGGGAACAATCTTGAAAACAAATTAAATTTATTTAATTCTGAAACTATGAGATTGTATCTTCTCATTTACGGTTGTAAAAATGATACTAAAATAAACACAAGAGGATCCTTGATACACTCTATCTACGAGTTTATACTCGAGACCACTGGTGTAAAGCTACTTTTGAATCAAGGGGGCATGCATTGAGCAAATGTAGTACAACAAATTATACAATTTTACCTACCAATACTAATACCTGTGGAAATTATCATTACACAAATAAAGTTAGTAGGCAGTCTCAAGACATCATGTGACTCCTGAAGGCGTGGATAGTTTTGACCCAAGTGCCATGATCTAAACAAACTTTGTTGAGGACCACTATCTGATGTTGCATACTTAATATCAAAGCTCTGGATATTATAGTTTCATTGAAGATTTTAAAATTGATTTTGCTATATGTTCATATAATAAATAGAACTCATTGCGCGAGGTAAGTTTTCACCCCAGAGGCATGATTTTAATGAACTTTGTAGAGGACCTTTAGATTAAGCTACATTCAAAATATTAAAAGCCATCGGCTAGGTAGTTTAAACCAAGAAAAATTTAAATGTATTAACTATACAAGTCTTTTTAAAACTGGTGACCCCTTATGACGGAGCAAATTGTAACCCCAGGCGCACAAATTGAACAAACTGCGTAGAAGACCGCTGATACCTACCTTATAGGGCCTCAAGGTCTCAGTCGATAAACGTTTTCAAATTAATTCCAATACAAGTCCATGTTACACTGGATACCCCACGGCGAGGCCAGTTTTGACCCCATGAGCGAACTTTTAGGAATCTGTGTAAAGGACCTTTAGATAATCCTACATGCCACATATGAAAGCCTTGGGCCTTACGGTTTCAGATGAGAAATGTTGTTTTTTGTCATTATGCACTCACAAGGGGAAACAAGTTGACCCAATAGTGGGGCCCATTTTGACCCCAAGGGATTTCAACAAACTTGGTAGAGGGCAATCATTCAAAGCCGTTTAAGAGATGTCGTTTGAAGAAATTTACATCATCTATTGTATGTTTCATTAAATTTAAAAACATTGATTCGAATATAAACAACATCTTTACCTTCAAATCTTTGCGCATTGAAGTTGATTTCATGTTGTCTCGATTTTGTTCACCTTCCATGAATTGCCGAGCTATTTTAAATACTGCAGCCAAGACATCACTTAGGTTCCATATTCGTTTCTATGAAAAGTAATAAAAGAAAGGAAGATATATCCCATGGATCAATGTGTTAATTTTTTTGCAATAAATCATCTTTAAACAACAATTTCGCTTTTGCTACCGCGATTAACGCACACACGCGATACACTCACAACGCTTGAACAGCTAGCCGAGAGTCCTTCTATAAGAAAGTGTTTTTCATGATGGTCGATGACACTGGAGTTGAAATGTTTCAATACAATCTTGTTTTCGCGACAGCCTGCGTATGTTTCGGAAGCATGTCACAAGCAACAAACAATGCAATGGCTAATGTGATTAGGTGAAAGGTCAATTATGTGACTTTTTGTATACATATTCAATGTACTTCATTACATCTTGGTCAATTTTACGAATATTCAAACAATTATGGTCTAAAAATGCTGCTGAGCGAAAGACATTTTATAGTACTTGTACTTACTAAAGAGATTCTCATATGCATGAGTATTATAAATGCAATTGTAAACAAGTGATGTGTTTGAAAAAAACACTATGCCCCCTTTTGAGCGATTTTGACCCATATATTTGACCTTTGACCTTGAAGGATGACCTTGACCTTTCACCACTTAAAATGTGCAAGTCCATGAGATACACATGCATGCCAAATATCAAGTTGCTATCTTCAATAATGCAAAAGTTATGACCAAGGTTAAAGTTTTGGGACAGAATGACAGACAGACAGGCCAAAAACAATATACCCCCTCTTCTTCGAAAAAGGGGGCATAACAATGTTGATTGTGTCAAATTATATTATTACTAAAGATTCAAAATGCATTATGTTATTTATGTTGTGATTGGAACTTCAAAACTCTATTGGAAATAGGCAGAGAAAATAAGCTTTTGATGCATTTACTGGGAGTATGATAATTGGAATGTATATCTTGTACACTTTTCTCTTGAAGTGTCGGGGTGAAATGACTAAAATACAAATACTGTCAAAGTAATCCTTGCACATGCATGGAACACTTTATGTAATTAAATAACATTTTTATATTTTATAATTGGCTTCAGAATGACAATATCGTAATCTGAATACGTGCATACAAATATCATTAGGATCAACGATTACGACAAATTAATATTTTAGCTGCTACGTCAACGATGGTGTACATATAGAAATGAGGGAGACATCTTGTTTGCAATCTCAAAACTAATATACATATTAAATGTAGACAATTAAGCATCGCTTTTAAGTATAAAAGTAATACAAATAATTTCGAAGTAACGACATTCTAATGATAATGAAATCTTCTGGAATTTGTTTGGATAATTGTTATTTTTGTTATTTTAGACAATTCCGAAAAATAATCCTACATGTAATTACACTCACTCTGCATAAATATTTTCAAGAAATAATTACCAAGAAATGTGTCCACCCGACACGGATGCCCCCAACTCCAAGTTTGTCACTACATAAAAGCATAACCATGTAAATGTTCCATACAATTGGATGAAACCCAGGATGAATGCCCAAGTTTACACAGCTAAAGTAGTTAAGGATTGTATGCCTAAGACAATTTTATACAGTTTGATGAAAGTCAAATGAAAACTTTGATATAGAGTCGACAATGCTAAACAAGAGTGCCAAACTGTCACAAAATACACCCGTTTGAGGGTTGGGATTACTTTGGTGAAGATCGGATGAAAACTACTTGAATTAGAAAGCGGACACAATGCTGAATGTTTAAAACGCACTACTTGACCTCGTGACCTAGTTTTTGACCCGACATGACCCATGTTCGAAGATGGCTTAGACATCATCTAGATACAACATCTGACCAAGTTTGGTGAAGATCGGATGGAAACTACTTGAAATAGAGAGCGGACACGAAAAGTATGACGGACGGACAGACTGAACGACCGACCGACGGACAGTGCGAAAACTATATGCCTCCCGGTGGGGGTTTAAAAAACGTAAATTCAATGATATCTCTATAATTTCCATTTGCCTAAAATATATTGCACATATGTCAATACAATGGACACACTATAAGTATGCATGGGTATTGAATCAGATTCCTTTGCATGAGAAGCGGAAGATCGAACCGTGACGTACATTTCATTTATCTTGTTTGAACAGCTTGTTACTTTGAACGTATTGTTTATAAGCAAGGAAACTCCAGAAGTGATAGACTGGTTAGATCTGCTCACGTTCTTATCTCACAACATGTTACGAGTTGTATTTACTAAGAAAGGTCTTGGAATATCTTGTTAAATTACCTTAAAAAATGCGTTGAAATAACTAACCCAAGGGTTTCGTACATGTCTAAATAAGATCAAACCATTATTACTCAGAGCAACATTATTTTACTAATAAAACTATACCTCTAACAAATTGTCTAAAGTCCTAATATCCAATTCTGATAATGGTGTCTGACGTTCATCGCTCCAATTAAAATCAAGGCCGGTTAGAATTGCCCGCATAACTGTGAAGAATAACAGAACGAACGTAAACGTTTATGCTAATATGGCGTCCTGATTCATCAAAACGCATCAGCATTATAAACAACTCAAAGAGGTGTATTTAAGGCAAGTAACCAATTTACAAAGCAACACATATAGTATAAACATTCGTATAAACCAAAATATGACTTAAACAGAGTCTCGCTATTTCAGACCAAAAACAGGTATGTGTTATCTGTGAGTTATGTGTCTGTCACAACTTTAAAATTTAAATCATCAATTATGTACAATACTAGTAACAAATATCTTATAAGGAGTTAGCCAAAATGAGATCTAACGGTATTTACATGTATTAATATAGTAAATTATAGTGAATTCGGAAGTTGCATATATACATTATCTGCTAGAGATGCCTTATAACAATCAAGTAAACCCACTTGTCAATTTGTGTGCGTTCGTTCTTTCCTTCATTTGTTCGTTCGTCCGTCCGTCATTTTGTTCGGTCATTTAGTCCGCCTGTCTGTTTTCTTTGTGAGTTTGTTTGTTAGATTTAAAAAACGCCATTTTCATAAAAGGATTGTGATGATTCAGTCTCCTAAAACTAAATTCTTACACTCAAATCATGTTTGGACTGCCCAGGCTGGTGAACAAATTTCCTATCAAATTGATGTTAATGTTTTCTGTACGAACTAGAGCTTTGTCACAGACGTGACAAATACCCCCATATGCCGCATTGACACAGAATATTTTGCATGTTAAAATGCACTAAGTGACCCCGTGACCTAGTTTTTGACCTGGCATGACCCATATTTGAACTAGACCTAGACATCATTTAGATACAACTTCTGACCAAGTGTGGTAAAGATTGGATGAAAACTACTTGAATTAGAGAGCGGACAACATGCTGAATGTTTAAAACGCACTAAGTGACCCCGTGACCTAGTTTTTGACCGGGCATGACCCATAATCGAACTGTACCTATACATCATCTAGATACAACTTCTGACCAAGTTTGGTGAAGATCGAATGAAAACAACTTGAGTTAGAGAGCGGACAACCAATACAGACCGACAGACAGACAGACAGACAGACAAGCTCACTCTTATATACCCCCTAAACTTCGTTTGTGGGGGGTATAATAAACCAANATAAGCCTACGGCTTTCGATGCAATCGAGCTAAAATAAATAGGTTTAAACTAAACTAATGCAAAGTTGCCCTTAACTGTCCATTCATGCAACTTGCTTCTGGTTGCGACATAGGTGTCGTGTTCTGAGAAAACTGGGCATAATGCTTGTGGGTAAATTGTCATCCCAGATTAGCCTGTGCAGTCCGCACAGCACATGCTAATCTGGGAGGACACTTTACGCACAAGCAGTATGCCCAGTTTTCTCAGAACGCGACTCATGGTTTCGCGATGACTCTTACAGCCAGAAACACTTTGTGAGAATTCTGAGAAAACTGGGCATAATGCATGTGCGTTAAGTGTCGTCCCAGATTAGCCTGTGCAGTCCGCACAGGCTAATCAGGGACGACACTTTCCACCTAAACTGGATTTTCGCTAACAAGAGACATCATTTAAACGAACAATTTCATAAAAGCGGAAATTGTCGTCCCTGATTAGCCCGTGCGTACTGCACAGGCTAATCTGGGATGACAATTTACGCACAAGCATTAAGCCCAGTTTCCTCAGAACACGACACCTTTGTGAGTGTTCGGTAGCGTAAACTGTGGCGCGGTTGACAGTCTGATCAGGATTTCGTCACAAGTATTTGAATGCCACTTTTGCGAAATGATTTTTGCTAACGTACATTGGTCTTATAAAGCATCCAATATTCTCGGTATTAAACAAAATTGGCAGTTGCTAAAATTGTGAATTGGGTGTTAATTGCACTGACAACAAGTAACCTCTCAATCAGATACTCGCTCCTAAAACTAACAGCGGGATGATGGGAGTTTGATATTTAGATAGTTAAAGGATATAAGTACTAGTATCAAATAATGATGTAACATCCAATTTTGCTTGGGTGGTTTTGAGACAACAAGTCGGATATCAAATTCAGTTTAAGACACGCGTTAGTTCTAATCGCAGGGCACTACTAGTCTTCCCTACACTGCACCTGCCTTGTCGATCTTTGCTTGAATTATTTAGTTATGTGTTACACGTTCGTTCAAACAATCCGCATATTTCAATTACATGCAGCAGTAATGTTTTTCATTTAGCTTTGCAAGGCGTGGTGCGGTATACGGTGAGGGGCGTGCGTCGTCAACTTTTATTTCATATTGGTTGATTTTGATCCAAAAGGTTTCTACTCAGCTATTTCTGGATTGTTGTTCTAATTTGTTGTTGTTGTTTTTTGTTTTTGTTTTTAATAAATTTATAGACAATGTTCATTGTTTTAAACTTTAGTTCAAGCTTTTTAAATATATATGCTGTATTCTACCACGACCGGCGACATGCTCTCTATAGACAGCTATTGAAAAAAATGTGGGCTTTTCTGCATAAAACCATGCTCGGAGCGTTATTTTGTGAAAGAAGTTCAAGAATTCCAAGGAATTATTCAATATAATGCCCGTTGTTACAAGCGCGATCTCATACTGCATTTCAGTAAAAAAAACTCAAGCGTCCTTAAACTTTTATATTTAAGTTAATTTAAATTGTAACGTTCAGTTAATTCCTTCGCATCTGAAATCAAAACCGTTCGCAGACCGTTTGTTATTTCCACGATATGTAACACTTAGCAGGTAATAATTTCTTAATTTAAAGATATTATTTTGTCACAACCAATGCAGCTAAAACACGTGTATGGTCGTGACATTTGAACCCAGGATTATTGCTATTGCGGTTTTGAATAAATTGATATTAAAAATCGTACCCAATATATCCGGAATAACGTTCTAAACATTAAACTAACTTTGCCAGTTTATAATAGTAATGCGTATACGTAAACGTGATGTAGGAACATACCTAGCATAAATTATGTGTTAATTTTATAAAAACGAATGGTGATCAATTATCCTTTTTGAATGTTACACACATTTACATGACATCAATGTCTGTGAAACATACCGGAAAGAATTCGGCGTGTGCATGTAGTCGATAGCACAGGCAATCTGGTAAATCACTTTTAGCCTTGTTTTCCAGTCAAGAAGAACCTTCTCGCCTTTGTCCAACTTTTCCCTGTCAGATCTAATTGCAACGTGTAAGTCGCCATTTTCAAAATATGGAGAAATCAGGTAATATTTCCTGTAATATAATAAACATTTTGATCAAAAACACACAAAGAGGTGCACACGTGGATGCTGCGCTTTTTTAAGGGACTGTCAGAAACGGATGACCTTGACGTTTTGAAGATATGATACATACCGCTCCGATACTTTTCAAGTATAAGAAAATAAAAATTTCAAACAGATTATACCTATAAAATTCGCTGCATGTTATCAACACCCAAACATTTTCGCTATGTCAAAGTCATACAACTTCACAATCCTGTATTACGACTTCAAAGCTTCTAGTATAACCTTCAAAGTAGCGTTAGGATTCGTATGCGCGAACAGTAGTATCGTTCATATGAGTGACATGTTGTCTAATCCTTAAATATTTCATTAAATTATTAAGCGGATAATCATATCTACAAATGGAGCAAACGATGGATCACCTAAGTAATTGTGCGTGGCCACCCGTTGCCATGATTTTTACAATCTTTTTACAGGACCTCGATCAGACAGTCCATACTAAATATCAAAGACTTTAGCTTTGTAGCTTAAGAAGTCAGTTTTTAAAGTTAATAATTTATAAAACTCAATATAAAACATTTTAAACACTCCCACGCTAGGATCCAAATGTATATGATTTAAACTGAATTAGTACAGGACTTCTATCTGATGTCACATACCAAATATCAAAGATGTGTGCACGATGGTTAGAAAGAAGTTATCATGCAAAGCACGTCAAGTCATGCCTAGTTTTGATACATCGGACAAGATTTGAACATACATGTACTGTGTAAGTAACATGTATTCGATCACGGTGGGCATCTAAACAGGACACATGTCAGCTAATTTGATTGATTCAAACAGAACATACTTTTACATTTTAGTCAATGGAATAGTGTATACAATGTTTTACATGTTAAAATAGTCGGGGTCTTTTTAACAAAACTTACGTATGATCAACTTAAAAGGAGAAAAATACTTGCTCTAAGAAATTTGGCTTGTAAACATAACAAATAAATACAGTGTTGTATAATAGTGTTGACCCTCACCATTAAGGGTAAACCAGTTTTGACATTAATTGACAAACATCTGGCTTTTATCGTGCCAGCAAAACGGAGTAAGTTAAGCACTTCATTTTATGGTTTACAACAAGGCACAAAATTGTCACAAAACCAGGTTTTCAATTTGAAACAGCTTCTCTGCTGAANAAATAGCTCATGAGCTAATGTTTATTGTTGTTCACATCCGACGTTAATTAAAGATTCTTGTCTCTTGTATCTTGTATATGCAATGTACATGTATGTATTACAAGTCTAATGTTAACCTTGCTGATATCCTCAATGATATGTTTCTAATCAATGACACTTGATACTCATTATTTACTCATAATAATGTTGTTCGCAAATTTTGATTTACATTTTAAACCTTGCACAAGACAAATTATATGCAATGTACAAGTCAAGTCAAGTCAAAATTTATTTATTGTCGGTATGGGGTAACAAGTATACAACATAAGCTATGTATAGCTTTTGACCGCCCTAACAAACATAAGCAAATTGTAACACATAATTAAAATATGACATACATAAGAAATAGTTATTATAATAAAGCACATTAACGCATACTAAAAGCACAGTTAAAGCAGCATTACTAAAGCAACTTATTAAAATGTAAGCGCATGAATGTATTTCAAGTCTAATGTTAATCTTGCTGAAATACTCAATGATATGTTTCTAATTCAATGACACTTGATACTCATTAATTATTGCAATACTTCTACTCATCCTCACACTTGATACTCAATAATTATTGTCTACACTTCTACTAATCCCCCCATCACTCATCCATGCCCTTCACCGTTAGACTAAATAAGACTTCATGTGCCATGAGTAAACTTACATAAGTACTGTAACATGCACAGTATTGCATGTCATGCAATTTCACTACTGTTGGTCAAATTGACACATTTTAGCACATTATTATATACAGCTACTTGCTGAAACAAACAATAACATAAAGTTATACTTACGAATCACATGGTCAATGACACAGGTCAAACATGGACATGGTTATCTGGCCTGGCAATGTTGTGAAAAAAACATCGGTCAATGTCACGTGAATGTGCCATTTCACAAATGGTCATTAATTCATTTAAACACTCCAATTAATTCCAAGTAGAATCACTTTAAACAGACAATTACAGTCCACAAATTTTAAATCTCTACATCACTTTAGTTAATATGCAAACTATAAATTAAGCAATCTCCTTGAATATTCTGCAGATAAAACAGTGAAAACACAAACAAAACGCACATTTCTGACCCAATTCCAGTAGTGCGTTCAGTAACAGCGAACGTTCGCCAATGATCGTTCGTTTCCGATTCGGTCTTATTGAACGATAAGTTCGGCGCGAACTTTTCAAGATGGCGGCCTCAGAGATTTGATTGCGATTTTGATGGAGGAAATCGCTAATTACACAGAAAGTACTTAACCAACAAAATACACTATGTTTATAATTCAATTCATTGTATGTACTTCACACAAAAAATGAAAAAATATCGAGAAAATATCGAAATAGCAATGAACAACAACAACAACTTTCTTCTCCGCCATCTTGGTTTCGCTAGCGAACTATAGCGAACTACCTACCGAGACGGGTCGCTTCGGTTCGCGAACGTTCGCGGCGAACCGAGCGTTCAATAGCGAACGTTCGCGAAAGTTCGCTTCGGTTCGCGAACGTTCGCTGTAACTGAACGCACTACTGG
>VMBQ01009447.1:12156-30040 GCA_007657795.1 Dreissena rostriformis
AAGTATCCCTATATAACATAACGTACCATGTTATCTTGAGTTCGGTTTGTTACCATAGGTAATTTGGTTTATGCCAGACCTGTCCTAATATGTGTCGTGTTCTGAGAAAACTGGGCAAAATGCTTGTGCGTAAAGTGTCATCCCAGATTAGCCTGTGCAGTCCGCACAGGCTAATCCGGGACGACACTTTCCGCCTAAACTAGATTTTCGCTAAGAAGAGACATCATTTAAACGAAAAATTCCATAAAAGAGGAAATTGTCGTCCCTGATTAGCCTGTGCGGACTGCACAGGCTAATCTGGGATGACAATTTACGCACAAGCATTTTGCCCAGTTTTCTCAGAACACGCCACATATTTGCCTTAGATGTAGATATTTTAATAATCGTATATGCAGACATTGTTTATTTGTGATAAAATTCAATTTATGATACTTATTTTAACAATGTATGATAATTCGTAGATATTGAGAGTATTTGCCTGATATATACAATAAACAGTGCGATTTTTTTTTCAAAAACTGACTTTGCATTCTAGTAGTCCATTGAGAATCGAAGTAAGTTTGCTCTGTCGTTGTTATGAATATGCATAAATATAATCAGATTCCCGTCTATCTTCCTCTTTTTATTATTGTAAAATACAAAAAAAAGGATGTTCAGAACTTGAGCACAGCATAGTACAATACAGTTCTAATTTCATTTGAACAAATATTTGTCGGAGCATGTAAGAATCGCAGAAATATTCGAATTTTTGTTTTATATTGTCCAAGAAATAACTCTTAACCGTTCGTTGTTAGAACACATAACCGGCTAATACACTGACATCATGGTTGAAAATAAATGTACCGGGACGCCATAGTGTTGTGTTTTGACCGATAAAAACCGTAAAATAAAACAAATGTATTACACGATTAGCCGAAATGATTCATGTTCATAAACCACTCGGTCTTGTTTGTATCGTATTTAATTTTGTACACTGCAAAACTAAAAATGAGCCTCGCTCAGTGAAACGGGGCTTGATGCAAAAGCGAAAAGTATCGTCCCAGATTAGCCTGCTTTTTTGTGTTAGGGAAGTTTCTTCTCGGAAATTAGCATGTGAGTGAAGCTGACCAAGAGGACAACAATCACAACTTCATACCAGGACAATGGCGAAACGACAACCCGCTTATAGATGGGTTGTCGTACCTTTCTTTTAACTCAAATATAAAGGCAGCAAAGAACCAACGCACATATGGTCGGGACTACTTCAGCTCAGAAGCAGGATCAGTGTCATGGCAGGACGACATCATATGAACATTGTGATTTAAACAAATATTCCATGCATATGTAATTTTCATGTAATTCAGGTATATTTATAAACAAAGTTCTGTGAACGTCTATTTTTATAAAATTTACGCAGTGGACACCATTTCCTAATAATATGAACAGGATTCTGTGCTGTGTGATAATACTAAACTGAAAATGCTATGCAATAAAGTGTCACCTTCGAGATCCGATTGCAGTAAGATGGAATCACCGAAAATCAGCCTGGTTTTAAACAAGTTTTTGTCCGTCCTGCGAAGACCTTGTTTGGTCCGTATCGCTGCCGTGTTTTTTTCCATATCTTTGTCGTAGAGGTCTGGAATGGTCGGTGTGGAATACCGTGTTGGTCCGTGTTTTTTATCCGGGGCTTTCTGCGTCTCTGAGTTGGTGCGTAATAGAACGTCGCTCTGTCGGAACAGTCCGTGCGGACGCCGTAATTATAGCGCGTTGCTGCCGTGTTTTTCCGTGTTTTTCCGTGTTTTTCCGTGTTGTTACGGGTTGGTCTGTGTGGATGCCGTGTTGTCACCGGGTTGATGGTCATTGGAAGACCGTTAAACGCTCAAAAATCCCCAAATGGCAACGGATGGTTCCGGATCTTGATCCGGTGGATCCGGGATTGTTGTATCCCTCTGTGCTTATATGGGACTGGGACTTAAGCAACGAAACCTTGTATATTAAGTAGTTTAGATATAAACTTGAGAACTTTCATAACATATGTATAACACATTACATACATTTATGTGCATTAAAATTTCTCCTTGAAAAATATTAAAATCGCAATTATTTCCCAACTGTAAAAGCAATAAATTGAGCGAACAAAAAAGGTCGCATCCCTCGAGTCAATTTCTTATTGTGTTGTTTTGGGCTTTATAAAACAAAAAACGACGTGTTATCTCAATGTTTATTGTCACTCTTTGATCATCAGAAATAATTGTTTGCACAAGTTTATTTAAAATATAATTATTATATTATTTACAAACACATGCGTTTCACGTAAGAAATTAATATTATTGTTGCCTTTTGGTTTAAATGTATACATTTACATTTTTTTTAAATTATAATAGTATCAACTATAATAATAATAAAATATAAAATAAAATAATAATAATACACTAAAAATATATTTAACAGTTATTAACGTATAAACATATATATTTCATTATTTCTTTCATATAAATCATATGACAAAACAACATTATTTAATTTAAGTAACAATAAACATTTTAAAAAAGCTTTCGTAAAAACACATTCTTAATTTATCGCTTTAATAATCATGAATCAATCACAGGCGGCTTGAGTTGAAAGTAAATCACAGCCATTTACTAACTACTACATATGACGTCATCTTGGCCAATTAATGACGTCATCAACCGCCGATAAGCCATCTCCGGAGATGTTCTGAATTGGACACGTCATCACCAACGTCACGTTGTCCTCTTTTTAATAACCATACTGGAAAGAAACAAGAAACATATACAATTATATAGTTTCGCACTCAGAAAGTGTTCCATAGAATAAAATTGTGTATTGTTATTTACTTAACAATCTTAAAAAAAAAAGTTATTTGTGTACTCAAACATGCACGTTTACACACTCGTTAATCGATGATTGGAAACGTTCATCGGATTTTGCCGGTTCATGAGCTCAATTTACGAAAAAAACAGAGAAGAAAAATCATGAACAGTTGCTGCTTTCTAGATATGGGTTTAAACTAATGAGGTAATTGTTTTGACACACCTGCATTACTATTCGCGACAAATAATGAAATAAGAAAAAACAACACACACACATGCTATGAGTTTTGCCTTAAGTTATGCGTTGCTCATGCTGCATATTCGAAACAAAAACATGTGCGTGACGATACCAAAATAAGCCTCATGTACAGACGGGATAGCTTGCCTCCTTTCATTTGGGATAACATGACGATATTGAATGAATGCGAGTGAATACTTTGATAATTTTGAAACGAGCCGCATTCTGGGAAAACGGGGTTTAACGCATGTGCGTATATTGTTGTCTCAGATTAGCCTGTGCAATCAGCACAGGCTCATCAGGGATTGCACTTTCCGCTTTTATGGAATTTAAAGTTTGAAAGAAGTCTCTTTTGAACAAAATCCAGTCAAGGCTGAAAGTGTCATCTCTGATTAGCTTGTGCTAATTTGGGACGACACGCACACGTATTAAGTCCCGTTTATCCAAAGTGCGGATAAAATGCTATGTACCGAGTGCCTCCAGGGAGAAATCAAAGTTGCACAATTAATTGAATTTTTATTTTAAATACTTTAAAAAATGATATGCTAGTCAAGACTATAAGAGATAAAAATCTGCGAGATCTAGGCTCACAAAATTATAAATATGCATACAGATAATTGCTGAATTCAACCGAGCGTTTGTTTCGACATACACAAAAACAAACATGCTATGCAAAAGAAGAAGCGATTTTCTTAAAATTATCTAAATATTCAATACATATCTAGTGATGGCAAACATGTGTGATTATAATAAATACAAGTGTGTTTTCCTTTATCAGTGATTTTGACATAAAACCAAAAATAGTTTTTCAGTTGTTTGACTCTTTTGTTGGCTCCATATTACGTTATACTTCAGAAGTTTGGGGATTCACAAAGTCAGATGATATTGAACGCAAACATAATTTTTTTTGTAAACGATTGTTACAGGTTTAAATAAATACATGTAATGTAGCTGTTTATGGGGAATTAGGTAGATATACATTGTATGTAAACAGGTTCGTTAAAATTATAAAATACTGGTTGAAAATTATAAACAATGAAAATATAATGATTCAAATTGTTTACAAACATGCTTTAAACGATTGTAATAAAGGTTAAACAAATTGGTTCCCAAATGTTAAGAACATGTTACATAATTTTGGATTTGGTTATGTATTTGAAAATCCAAACGTTGTAGAAGTTAATTGTTTTATTAGCAAGTTCAAATGTAGACTTGTAGATAACTTTAAACAGGAGTGGTATGGTAAAATGAATAACAGCTCTGTATTAGATGTGTATAAAGTTTTTTATACCTCTTTGGTATATGAAGAATATTTAGACTTACTTCCTAGATGACTGCGCTTTTTGTTTGTAAGATTAAGGGTGTCTGCACACCCTTTGAGAATCCAAACTGACAAATACGCTCAGAATAACATACCCTGAATAAACGTTATTGTTTATGTTATAATGAATTTGATTTTGAAGATGATTACCATTTTATATGTATATGCCGCTGTTTCACTGATTTAAGAAAAAGATATATTAGCCGTATATTTAATATCAACCAATCTGTGTATATATATTCCACAATTTATTAGTTTCATGTGACAAAACAGAAATTTCTAATTTCTAATTCAAAGAAGCTTTTGTTATAAGAAATACGATTCTTAATAATACCGTTTAATAAATTTCAGTTACGCCTTGACAGAACCTACGTGTTCTTGCAATTGATTGTGTTTATTTGTATTTGTATTCTTACACGACTATTTCTATGTTATGTAATGTTATTTTGTTATACCTATTTACGTGATAATAACAAATGTGTTTATGTTAGTATGAAGACGATGTACTTTTGTATAAGTCTGAATAAACTGTCTGTCTGTCTGTCTGCATATCATGTTTCCTGCATAATGTTTGCACATGTACAATCACTGTTAACACTTAATTTAAACGTAATTCATGTTTACATAATACAAACGTCCATTACAACAAAATAATAATTTCTTATATTATTTGTTTAATCGACCAATTGTATTCTTCTGTATGAACTGTAACTCTAATGCTTGCATAAACTCTGATTTGACATCCGCTGTTCATCCGCTTTTTTTAAGAAACACCTGGGACTTGATATGAAATACTATATAACATATATGAGAAAATGTATAAATGTGCACATTGAGATATCAGTTTTAATATACCTTCCAAATATCGAAGGCACGCTTTTTTTATTCAATATAATACATACAATGTATACATGTATATGATCATACAACATAGTGATTGTACAAAGCAAAAAAGTTCAGACATGTTATACAAGATATGCTAATATATATACTTTTTTTGGTTTCCATAAAATTGAAAAAAAACAACAACAAAAATACAAAAAAAAAAACTGGGCTAATATGTTTTTTCTTTGGTTGTTTGTGATAGGTGTTTTTTTTTTAAAGAGAAAAGAAAAGAACAACAGAAGAATAGTTATGAAAAAAGATGAGTTGTATAAAGTGGGAAGAAAGCATACTGGACTTGTGTGTTTTGTTGTATATTCACAATGATCTTATAAGATTGAAAAAAAAATATACAAAAATATTTTAGAAAGATAAACTAACATTAGAGTGAAATGTATATAAGTGGACAAACATTATGAGAATTTAATCCGATTCCATTTTTGTTCAAAGATTTGTAATGTGTCATTACTGAGGGCTATTTCTTTCTCAATCTGGATTTTTAGTTTAAGACTATGGACAAAACAATTAAAATTTGGTACTTGTTTTTTGTACTTCATGTTAAAGATAAAATATTTCATCAATATAAGAATAAAATTCACAATATTATTACAGTCTATTGATTTCAATGAGTAAATTCCGAAACTTACATTTAAGAAAGATAGTTTAACGTTTAGTTGATGTTGTTCAAGAAAAGATATTAATTGATTCCAAATAGGCTGGATGTGTTTGCACTCCCAAAAAAGATGTTCTATAGTTTCAATGTTTTCACTGCAGAAGTCACACAGATTTGAGTTAGATAATTTGCATTTAAAGAGATATTTATTTGTAGCTATAATTCTATGGATGTATTTATATTGAAAATTTCTCAGTGTGCTTTCAATAGTTGCTTTATATGGCATGGTAAATATGAGTTTCCAATTAAGTTCATTTTCTCCAAAAAGGACTTGCCATTTATTTTGGATTTTGGAGTTTTCTGTAGGGTTTTTAATTTGTAGTCTGTAAAATATTTTATTTGTTTTGTTTTTGCTTCCAAGTATGTTTTCTACAAATGTTGTTTGAGTACATGGTGTATTATTTGTATTGATTTCAGATTTAATATGTATGGGTATGCTTTTGATAAGTGTGTAGTACTTCAGAAAATTATTTGAAGGTATTCCGTATATGTAGCATATATTATCAAAAGAGTAGAAATCCTTAATTCTGTAGTCATATAATTGGTCGACATATTTAATGCTTCGTTCAAACCAGTCTTTATAGAAAAACGTCTTATTGTTTGAAGTTATGTCTTCATTGTTCCATAAAATTGTTTTACTGCTGGTTTGGGTTTCTAAGTTATGAGTGACATCACTCCACGCTGATAGAACATCAGATAGAAATATGTTTTCGTTTGCAATTTCATGTAAGATAGTATTGCTGATGTTACATTCAAAGAGTAAGGAGTCACCATATTTTTTTAGGATTTTCTGGTAAAATAATTTCCATTTACTCGTATTGGTATTATCTAGGTATCTTTTAACCCAGCTGCATTTGATTGCATTTAAGAATGAGTCAATGTTCGTTAATTGGATACCTCCATTTTCTACAGATTGAATTAACTGAGTTCTTTTTATTTTATCAGGTTTACCGTCCCATATGAAATTAAATATTGCTGATTTTATATCGTTAATAACATCATTTGGTGGATTTGGGAGAACTGTTAATACATATATTAATTTAGGAAGTGCAAACGTTTTCAATACTGTGTTTTTTCCGATTAGTGTAAGTTTACGATGATGCCATGATTTTAAGCAGTTTTTAAAATTCTGTAATTTAGGTAGTATGTTTTTAAGAACTGTATCCTTTTCATTATTTGTGAAAGTAATTCCTAACGTTGTGGCTTCATCGGATGTCCAATTAAATTTCATTTCTTTTTTATATTGAACATTACTTTGTTTTAATTTACCTACTCGTAGCACAGTACATTTACTTTTGTTTAGTTTAAGACCCGATGTCATTCCGTAAAGGGTTAGCGACTCTATTAGGTTATGGAAAGAATCGTAATTGTCATTTAAAAAATAAGTTGCATCGTCAGCAAATAGGGATTGTTTGATTTCTTCGTCAGGTTCTAGTGATATGCCTTTTATGTGTTTATTTGATTGGATGTGATGTGATAGATACTCGATGCAAATAATAAATAGCGATGACGAGAGTGGACATCCTTGTCGAACCCCTCGTTCGATGTTAAAACTGTTTGAAAAGAAGCCATTGTTAATGATTATACTGTTAATATCGGTATAGAATAGTTTGACCCATTGAATGAGACTTTCACCAAAGTTCATATTTTTTAAGCAAGAGAACATAAATGAATGATCAAGCGAATCGAATGCCTTTTCAAAGTCTGCAAAGAATATTAGACCAGGATTATTTGAATTGTTGAAATAGTTTATGCATTCTTGGATAAGACGAACGTTTTCACCAATGTAACGTCCTTTTATGAAACCAGATTGAGATTTTGAAATGATTGATGGTAATATTTTTTTTATTCTGTTTGCTATACTTTTAGTTGCAATTTTATAATCATTGTTTAGTAAACTAATCGGGCGCCAGTTTGATAAGGATTCTAAGTTTTTTCCAGGTTTTGGAATAAGTGATATAATACCTTGTTTTTGTAGCGTAGTTAAGTTTTCGTTGTTAAATGAATAGTTAAGTGAATTAATTAGATGTGTTTTTATATCATTCCAGAATATTTTATAAAATTCGATTGTGATGCCATCAGATCCTGGGCTTTTGTTATTTTGCATTTCTTTTAGGGCTAATCCACATTCATATTCATTAAGCAATCCGTCGCACAGTTGTTTTTCCTCTTGGTTTAAAGCGTGATGTGTATTTTTAAAAAGGGTGTTATTTTCAACATTTTTTCGTTTATAGAGGGTTTCGAAAAATAAACGTTGTTCTTCTAGTATTTGAGTTCTGTTTGTTATATCTTTGCCATTGACTACTAATTTGTGTACAGTTTTTTGTTCACTTCTACGTTTTTCAATGTTTGCGAAGTATTTTGTATTTTTTTCATTGTGTTCAACATGCTGTGCACGCGCTCTTAGTATTATTCCATTGAGATGTGTATGATAGATTCCATCTAATATTTGTTTTTTTAATGTTATTTCATTTTCAATGTCGGTGGTATCATTTGTGTTTGTTTGATGCAATTGTTTTTCAAGTGTTTCAATGGTTTTGATGGTTTCAGTTTCAAGTTTGTGTGTTTCTTTTTGTTTAAATGATGTGTATCTAATTGTTGTGTTACGTATATTTCCTTTAATTACTTCCCATAAGGTGTTTGGGTTTGCATCTTTATTATTTTGAACTGTATTTAATATTTCCTGTTTTATTTGTGTTTGATATTGTGTATCTAATAAGATGCTGTTGTTAATTTTAAAGTATCCTGGGCCTCTTTCAGGTTGTATATTGTGCAGTTTAAGTTCAACTAGAGAGTGGTCAGTCATAAATCCTGGTTTTATGTTACATGTGTCAATTATGTTGCAAAGAGATTCAGATATTAAAAAATAGTCTAATCTACAAAATATTGTTGGTTTTGTGTTTGAGTGCCAGGTGAATTTGCTTTCGTTTGGGTATATTGTACGCCAGATATCTATCATATTGTAGTTTTCAATTATGTTATTTAAAATGTTTCTATTTTTAGTATGAGTATAAAGGTTTCCATTCTTTTTATCTAATAATGGGTTCAGGACAGTATTGAAATCACCACCGATTATAATATTTTTATCTTGGTTATTAATTATAAAGGATTGTAATGTTTCGTAAAATGTGGAATCGTCTATGTTAGGGCCGTAGACGTTGATTAATGTTATTTGTGTTTCGTGTATTTTGATATCTATACTTGCTTGTCTGCCAATTATTATTTCCTTAAAGTTATCGACTGTGACCCCTATATTATTTTTTATCAGAAAGGCAATGCCTTGTTTATTATTATGTTGTCCACTGAGATAGATGTCTCCGTCCCATTCAGCTTTCAAGGTTTGTGCTAAAGTAAGTGTCAAGTGACTTTCTTGTAATAGGCATATACTATATTTTTTCTCGTCTAACCATTTGAAGATTTTTATGCGTTTGTCTTTATTGTTAAGCCCTTTTACATTCAAAGTACATAATTTAATCATTTAATGAGGTGTAGGGTGATGCAAATTTGTGTGTGTTTGTCCAGTTAGTTTCTATTTTAAAACATGTCCAGTTGGTTTCTATTATAAGACACAAGATGTCCATACAAATAAACAAAAATAGAAAACAAAAATTAGGGATACAAAAAGATGAATATTCCATAGCAATGAAGAAGTAAAATGAAATAATCACAAGAATGAGAAAAAAACGACTGGTCTCCAATAGAGACATACAAAAAAGCGTAAGCATAATCTACATATAGTGGAAGGAAACAAAAAAACTACACAATAAATTAAGAAGAAAATAAAAGTAAAAAAGACAAAATGTGTAACGGTAGCTTGGCTAAACATTACAAAGATAAATAGACATATGCAATCAGTAAATAGTTAATTTCAGAATTATTTTTCGAAAAGTTATGTTTAATTAAGTTTTTTTTGTACTATTTGTTAGAACAGATATCAATCAATATAATGTTATTAAAATTTATTAAGTTGATTTAGTTTTTAACTAACAACATGTATTAGATTTTTGTCGTCTCATTCGCCCTTTTTTTAAATGCAGATATAAGCTTCTACAATGTTATTAAGAAATGAATAACTTTTTATTTATTTATATAAAAAATCTTATAAGCTTATAAGCTTATACACGGTTATTAAGAAAAGAATAACGGTGTTTAACTTATATAAAACAAAAACAATAAATGTACTACTGTTAGAATTCTTATGGAAGATGATTGATATTTTCATGTGATCATAAGTGCATAACATAAATAAAAGGTGTTGCCATATGATCAAAGCTGGGCAGAAATTTTGATTGCAGCTTCATGCGTTAATGGGATGAACAACTTATTAAAAATGTATATCTACCAGTCTTTTATAAAAGATATATAGATGATGGATTTGGACTGTGGACCCACGGGAGAGATGCTCTAGATAAATGCATGAAACATGCCAATAGGATCGACAAGCATACAGGTAGAAATGAGAGTAGATGCCAACCAGAATTTTTAGACACAATTGTTAAGATCGAAAATGGAAAGCTGACTACATCATTATATACGAAACCCACCGAAAAACATATGTATTTAAATCAGAAGTCAGGCCATCCTACAAAAACAAAAGAATCTATTCCATACAGCCAGGCCATAAGACTCAAGAGAATATGCTTCAACGAAGAAGATTATCAGCATCATAAATTAAAACTGAGACACCACCTTTGCAAACGGGGGTATAGCAGAAAGATGCTTGATAGACAGTTTAAACGTAATGATAGAATAAGTAGGGAAAATCTCTTAAAACCAAACAAAAATAAGAAGGAAGACAATCAAAGAGTACCTCTCGTTCTGACATACTCAAGAAAACTGCCATATATTCACACTATTGTACGAAGACACATACCCTTACTGCATCAATCAGAGCAGATGAAAGAGGTGTTTAATGCGACCCCACTTATAGCATATAGAAGGAATAAAAATATCTCTAATGTCCTTGTTCATGGGAAAACAAATCGTGTTGTTGGTATTGGGGCGAACCAAGAAGCAAGATGTACAAAACGATGTGTGGTTTGTGACATGTTAAGAAGAGGTCTTCACACACACGGCGGAAAAGACGGAGTTTCATTGTCGAAAAGGCAGAGTTATATGACGTGGAACATTATTTATGGCATTAATTGCCTAAAATGTCAAATGGTTGTATATGTGGGAGAAACCAAGAGGGCACTAAAGCAACGACTGAAGGAACACGAAGCAGATGTAAGACTGCAAAGAAAAAAAACGGTCGCCGAGCATTTTAACGCCCTCGGACATGGGATAAACGACATAGGTGTCAGCATACTCCAGTGCATTCGGGATGATTCGCGATCGTAACGAAAGCTAAAATAATTGTTCTGAATCCAAAAACTCCAAACAGAAGTACCCAATGGACTTAATAATACAAAAGCAACCTCCGAAATTTTGTGGCAAGAGTATAGACAGTAAATTTAAACGGCAGAGACTCGTGCATATAATTTATTACAATAACAAAATTTATTTAATCAATTTAAGTTTTCAGTTGTTAATAAAAATATGATAATCATGATAAATATAGTTTGAAATGGTAACTATAATAATTTTTTATTTATTTATGGTGATGATGAGGTTAATAATGGTGAGGTTTGGTATTATTATTATTGTTATTATTGCTTTTGTTATTATTAGTATCATATTTGATTTATGTTTATAATAAATATTTTATTATTTAATTATTTTTATCATTTATTGTATTTTTGTCAATATTAAAATACACTTTTTTGTAATAATGATTGTAGTTTGTATTATAATATATTATTAAAGTAATTAGCAGTGTGATAAAGATGTTATTGTGACACTTATTGCTATCACTTTTTTATTATCATTAGTCGGTATTAATGTTAAAAGTATCTATGTTTAATAATAAGTTTATGATTATTTAACTCATAGTCTTAATCATTTGATTTCATTTTCATTATTTTAATAACAGTGAATTTGTATATGCATGTAGTTTTGGCGCAAATTTGCTTCGCTTCCGTTTGACGTCATGACGTCATTTTCTGTTTATTTGTTTTTGACGTCAATATAAAATCGTTTTAGTTGAGAAACATACAGAAAATGTAGTTAATTAGTAAAAACTAACTTTGAAAAAGCCTTTTAAGGCGAAATATATCAGAAAAGAGTTAAACTTGTTCTGTGTCAAAATAGGCTTTCTGATATTTAATATGTTGCTATATTTCCCTACCAAAAGCATGGATGATGAAATTATTTGTGTAACTTAACGTATCTGTAAAATAGTGGGATATTGCAGGTTATTGAATATAATTAGTTGTCGCTTATCATGTACGTTTTGATATTTTGACCAGGCGATTAAATAAATTTTTCAATGAAAACTGAGATGACAATAGTTAGTTGCCAATCAACTAAATGTGTTTATTTTGGTCAAACATATGTGCAATGTAATTTGTACGAATTCGACTGATATGCGGGTTACACATCTTTTGAGATGCATTAGATCGTATCGGCATGCTCCATTTATGTTTGTTAATATGCATGAATGATTACAACCTGATAAAAGGATAGTTGTCGAAGAAAAACTAATAGCTATCGTTGAAGCTGGGTATCTCCGAAATTCCTCTGTTTAGAACATGGTCAATCAATTTATTCGCCATTGATTAAAATACAGTATAAAGAAGTCAAACTCCAAAAACTGCAGCAGTATTGCAATTCTATCATACACACCTTTGTGGCCCTTTATTTATGGCAAGGAACCAATTGCCAAAACGGTACAGTACGGCACAAAACGAACACAGACATTGTTTGGTGCTAATTTAATTTCTTTTTATGTCTCTGTGTTTACAAATGAGTTCAAGAATGATGTTGGTGTTTATAAGCTGTATGCAGATTTTTACGTCAATTTTCAATTCCTATAAACAGTTTATCAGTAATCTTATCTGACATTTTGGCGTCGACCCTGAAATTGTATTAGATGAGATAAAGCATGTCAAAATTGCTATTTGAAACGGTATATATATAACGTTGGTTCCGAGTGAGACACTTAATCCATACTAACATGAGTTACTTATACTTCTTAATATGTATAAGCACATACAACAGGTTTATGATGGACATATGAACATTGTCCAACTCGGGCAAATAAGATGTCAAAACGACACTACGTTGAAAGTTACTTAATCACTGTTGATCTGATTCCTTGAATAATAAGTGCATTTTATCGCATAATTATTATATTATATGTGAATATACATACATCGGCTGTTACCCTCACGTTTTGTACGTATGCCTTACTAACATAAAGGGATTTGACTGCGTGCTTCACAGGTTCGATATTTTATCACACCATGCGTATTGTTATTCAGTTGTAACAAGGATATACGAGATTGATCCACAACAACAAGAACCCACTTTACTGAATCATTCTTAACACTATTTTGTATGATTAATTTTGTACAATCACACAGGTTGATAATGAGAAATAAACTCCATTTAAGCGTTCTAGAAGCTATTGTGGAAAAAATTACCAATTCACTGCATCCAGGAACTTGAACAACTTGCTCGTTCAGACATTCATATGTACCTGCTAGTGGGGGTGGCATCAATCATTCTGAATCACATCTTGTAAATAAGTATTTACATGTATGCACACAAATATGCAAATTTCGATTAACCAGCGACGGATGACACTGCGGTTGGTTGTAGTAGAAAAACATAACAAACACTAAGGTTTTTGTTTAACAAACTGGTTTTGAATTAATATGAATACATGGAATTGAATATATTTTGTTCTGCAATGCACTTACCTGTGTTATTATCTGTTTTGCTGTGCTGCCTTGTATGCTCCCCAAAGATTTTGATCAAAGAGTAGCCGCTTTGTCCGCCTGTCCGATTTCAAATTTTGATGGAATTTAGTTACGTGGTTCTTAAACGAACGTCTAAGACAATGGTTTGATATTTGATTAATAATTTGACATTTTGTTACAAATACAGCGTTTCTGTGTAAGATCACATAAACTTAAGATCCGAATTTAATGAAGCTTTATATGCAGTACGCCTATATGGTAGACATGCGCATGTTGCAATGTCATTACATTGCAGTGAGTTTTCATAGGGTTATAATTGCTTGTAAAATAATTCTGTTCGCACAATTAAAAATATTCATTGCCAACGTCCATCATCGGGGAGCATCCATCAGTTTCTTTGATATTCTTGCTATTTAATATTTTTTTACATTATGTACCAAATTAATAAAAGTCATTCGACGCTTTCCTTATAATTAAGTATTTTTCAGAACCTCGGATCATGCACCTTAAACTATGATCCTAACGGACACACCCTTAAAAATGCCACATTTTTATCTTTATACATTAACATCTTATCAATAGCGATAGAACAGGATAGCATTGAAAACTGCCATTGTTGACATTTGCCAAATGCATCCAAACCAGTTTGCATTCCGGTTTAATGGTCTGTGTACTCTTTCAGAAAGGTACTCGTACATTTACAAAGCATTGATAGTGATGCTTACTGACCAGGGTGCTTTGCTGTTGTCAATACAGTATAACATGTACATACCTTTACTCATGTCAAATTTTTTACTAGATTTAACTTAATCAAAATGATAATATAATTAAAAACGACTGTTAGTTGTCAAATTATTTATATATAATTATTATAATTGTTTATGTTACGCTCGTTATTATGATTATGATTATTATAAGTAATAATATAACTGTTGTTTTATTTAAAGCCATTACACTACAGCCATGCTGGAAAAGGTTTGTTTGTGTATTTGTTTTTTGAACCCAGAACACATTCATCTTGAACATGATGTCCGTTAAATTAACATCTTATTTGTTTTGATGACGATGTATCGACATTTGACTGATGATTATGTGTGAGTATAAGCACACAATTTAATCAATACAGTTTATCAAATATTATTAAATGCTCTTCATAACTTATTATGCAAACGATACTCTTTTTTGCCTACTTAATGTATGTTCATATAAAACACACTTGTTGGACTAATAATATTGTTTCTCCATTCTCCATTTTAAGTTGGTGAAAGTGGAGAAGCACAACAATAGTTTCGTTTTACAAAGAATACTACAAGCAGCATTTTCTGGAATAAATATCCAAGTATTGAATATTGTATATTGTAAACAAATAATCCTACTTTACAGTTTAATTTAAAAGGAAGGCACACGCGTTTAATTTGGAATCGTAGAACACCTTTGTGACGAAACGTCTTTCAAAGAGTTGTCTAGTAACATACTTTGGAGTTACTCTCAGTATCTTACCCAGTGTTTATGACATTATGACATGTTATTACAATTCAATCGGAGGCATGATGTCTTTAAATATTAGCGGACAAAACTAAGGACACTTCATTTACCTACATGCTTACGTTAACACAATTTGCATATGCTTTTATGCGTTTTTAATATTTGTTTTGTAGCAGGCTTCTTTTATTTCTACTGGTGTCGACGACTCGGTTAACGGTTCACGGTAAGGATACTATCTACGTGTGGCATGTCATAGCTTATCAGGAAGATGCATTTCTATGCGTCTTTTGAGTCATCATCTGTCTTCGTGATCCACATCCGCAATGCAATCATGAGCGTGGTATGTATAGCAAGTGTTTGGATAGAAGCTAACTACAGTCTGGGCAATCCAGATGCAAACTAATTGGCCGATGAAATATGATGTTTCAGAAATAGAAAACACTACCACTGTCTACGAATATATCGTTAAACACATGAATCATGCCAGAAGACAAACACATGTGGTTATAATTTCTCGATGAACACGCACAAACTGTAACAAAAAGCAGTTTAACAGCTTGTCTGTACTACCCTTAGATGTTGACGATTTGAGATATGATAAATATATTCGAAACGAATTTATTTTTCCTATTTTTTGCAGTAAACGATACGTTATTACAAGTGTGATTTAGAATTGCAAATGGATTTGCACAACCATGGTACTTGAACGAATATTGCCATCGCTAATCTGCCAGTGATTAAAAAAATTGTAAAAAATGCCAATTGAACTACATAATATATGTATTCAACTCATATTGACGATGTTTCTTTTTTTTTACTTAGATGAACAGGTTATAAAACACTTGTCAGTTATTTAGAGGTAAAACGCATATTTATTTGTATTCATCCAAATATCTTAGGTTGCATGGTACAATATAACTACGGTGTTTAAATTGCATGGCTAAGTTTGCTTCATCAACGTTACCTGCAAGAACTAATAAGCATGTAATCCAAACATTTAACTACATGTGAAATAACAAAGGAAGCCTGCAGGGTAAACGTGTTAAAATACGCATAATCAATTTACTCTTCAAGTGGATGGGTGCAAGACTTCAATGTGTTGTAATGAATGCTTCGAATGTCAGCGATAGAACTGACGTTTTACATTGTTTAAATATCGTTGTATAAGGATGTTTTAAACGTTCTTAAGTTTATTTTTCATTTACTGTAATAAAAACTTACATGAAAAGCAAGCACCATTTTGATTACAGAAGTTATGTTTACAGTATTGTATGTGGTCTTTAGATCCGACGTGAAATTCCGTAGGGAATGAATATCCTTCGCCTTAACATAGTTTAAGCCACACATATACATCAGGACAAGACAGCCAGATTAATCATGTTTCACTCTATCATCGCTTAGTTACGCTTCTTTTCCATGTCAAATTCATTACTAAATGTTATGAAACACTTGTCGAGCAAGAAGAACTTCACACGATATCTTGATTTCTTGTTAAAAGGAATGTTCTGTTCAAAGTTGTTCGTTTCATGGTGTGGAACTTTATTATGTTTTGGGAAGCATGGACTGAACTTTTGTATTGAAAACCCTCGGTATAGACATTGGTATTAAATCGAGATTATCATTTTAATGTTGTCACACATTTTGACATGAAACATTGTATTAACAACATCAAAACGCCTTGGTCAGGAAGAATCATCAGCAATTCGCTTGGGGGATGTACTAATTCATTCCTGAAAGAAAATACAGACAATGTATTCATTAACCTTATGAAAACGGCCGTACTAGAGAATTACACTCTGCAAAACCCAAGAAAGCTATCATCACCTATTACCTTTGGGCACTGATCCGGAAATGAATTGCTGCCAAAGTGTACTGTTAATTTGTTACCATAACATGCGAACTATAATTTGTTTAAATTCTTCTGATAACCGTGTTTGAGAACCGTTGGTTGGTGTGATGCGTGACGAACAATCATCATGCTCCATTTATATTTGTTTATCTATTTGGCTGTTTATCGCTTGATAACAAGACATTAAAAAAATAGTTTCATCTTAGAAGCAGGTGTTGTCTTTATTCCTGGTGTATGTATGTGGTGCAGCAATAAACCCAACTTGCTCAAATACAGCCATTGTATTTGCTTTTGCTAGCTAGTAGTACTTATTTACCAGTAACTATCTTTCAGAATTGTGATGTTGTTGTTTTTTTTACCTATTACAAGCAGATAATCATATATTGATAAATATTTTATTTCCCTAAATAGTGTATCAGTAATCTAATCTAACATTGTTGCATCGCTAACGTTTCCTTCAAACAGATATCAAGTAAATGTATGGTGCAAGCTCAAAAATGCANTTTTATTTCCCTAAATAGTGTATCAGTAATCTAATCTAACATGGTGGCATCGCTAATGTTTCCTTCAAACAGATATCAAGTAAATGTATGGTGCAAGCTCAAAAATGCATTCTGTTATAAATGAGAGAATTTTAGTTCTTAATGAAAATAAAATATGTTCCAAAACGAAGATTAACAGATTGTCCATAATACTCTAAGACGCTTAACATTTTGGGTATGCTAAATTTATTTTAAACGTTTTTTTGTTATGTATTGTTTTGCAATAAACGACACTTTTCTATGAGAATGATTCAGATTGCATATGGATTTGCACAACCA
>VMBQ01009448.1:0-32455 GCA_007657795.1 Dreissena rostriformis
CTTAAACATTCACACGTAGAGCCACAGTATTGTTGGCGACAATGGAACTATGTGCAGGTGTTGATAGCATACATACCTAGTCACAACATTGTCCATTTTAAAATCATGCATATGTAAGTTTGTGTACACAACATCACGAGAGTGAATATATTTCAGATGTGCATTGATTTATAATGCAATAGTTTCCCACATGAGAGCTGAATGCGTTGTATACCAACATGAAAGCTAATTGCGTTTTATAGTTACAACGAGAATCATTTCGTTTTGTCAAATATACAGAACAAAATGTTTCATTATTGGTATTCATAATTGTTGCAGTGTCGCATCGACACAATGTCGTTATCTTTTAGTTGTGGAAAATATTTAAACAATAATGAAACTTTTTGTTCTCTATAGTGTTTGCAATGTCGCATGGACACAGTGTCATTCATTCACAGTATAAATCACATCCATTTCTCACTGGTATTGATATGTGTTTTATACATCAACCGCGTTAAGCACAAGTGTCGTGGTTATTTGGCGATGTTCATTTTGACAAGTTTAGTTATTTTGCATTTTTTAAATACTATCTCAAATATCAAATATCAAATGCGTAGCTGTAATTCTGATGGCTTTTATAATTAATTATTCATCACTTTTAAAACAAGGCAATTTACTGTTTTTAATAGGCAGTGTTCGTATATGTGTACATGCGTACTTAGCAAAGCATCGCCCATAATACCTTCATCACATCAATTACTTAATTGCCTTCCTGACCCATGCGCCACTGGCCCTCTCGTGCGATCTCACTCTCACGTTCACCTAATGTATGCAGCATATTACCAGACTCTTTAAGGAGGATGTAACGAAATTGTCTGTTCACGAGCATCAAGGCAACAATCTCCAGCTCAGTCTTTATTTGCCCTGTTCAGAAATATGTGTGAATACATTCGTACTTAACTAAGCATCGCAGTACATATCTGATTCTTATCAATTACTGAACTGCCTTCCTGAAGCATGCGCCACTGGACCTCTCGTTTGATCTAACTCCACGTATACCTAATGTATGCAGCATAGTATCAGACTCATCAAGAAGGAAGTAATCGCATTGACATTTTCGGTTCATGTACATCAAGGCAACAATCTCTAGCTCAGTCCTCATCCTGCTATACCACAGAAGAGGTTCCGGATGGCATATAATAGCTTGGTTTAATGTTTTCAACCTCAATAGTATCATCAGTTGTTCATTATACAAGTGTTACCAACACACGCTGTTGCTCATCCCCCAATGTCCTTTTCTGCCATAAGATTCCTTGCAGGTATCATACAGTAAGGTAGTTGTCTTGTAGATAGAGCCATTCGTAAAATATCAAGTGCCTCGCGAAACCAATTAAACAAGCTTTCTGAATGGAAAAATGCCTGTGGGTTGTTTTCTGCAAGTCATAATACAGTGTTCTTCAATATATATGATGTAATTTCTGTTGTCTGAGGCTTAACTATATCATTAACTATCATCTTCAGTATAACATATATTTTGATCTGCGTGTCATTTAGATTATTCACAAGCTCCGTCTCAGCAGTATTAAAGCATATCCTCCGATCCACATGGTTGTATGCGCTGCCTTTATAACCTATAGGAGTAACAAAAGCTCCCATCGCAACCACTTTCTCAACAACGTCTGGTGGTGGCCAGTGCCGCGGTCGTTTGGCCCATGACCTCAATATGACTGGACAGTGACAGTGTATGGCGGGTACCACATCGATAGTCAATTCACCATTTGAAATTGGCAGCGATGGACCATCAAGTACAAGACTGACCATTCCTAACGAAAGCTGGCAGTCTTCGAATTGTTCTAGATATAGTGTACTGCTTAATTTAGAGTTGCCATGTCCAGCATCACATAGTGAATTGATAATGTAAGTCGGGTTTCTCAGAGTTTGTCTGCCAAGCAGTAGTCTACAATATCCCGCACTGGTTCTTTGTAAATTCATGTTGAATAGAGTGATATGACCAGGAATCGTGCTTTGGGCAATACATTCTTCCGGGTACATAATATTGTGTGATATGTATATCGTGTCTATATCGCTCTCAAATATACAGGATAGTCCCTCCGCCTTGCCCCCTGATATGATCAACAACACCTGACCATACGTCCATGTATTGAAAATCCTATCCCACTCATTGTAGGCGTCTCTTCGTATCTGTCTAATGACGGGCCCGTATCCCAGGAGATCCATAATGGTGCTTGTTTCACGGGACTCATCTTCATACTCATACTGTAACGAAACTATTAATAGTTCAATGCATAACACACAATACAGAAGAGCAATGTTTCTGTATTTTAGCTTTGTTGATATTTCTTTCATGATCATTTTTATAACAAACATTAATGTTTTTACACATACGGACATGAATGTGTAATGTTGTGAAGAAGTATAGATATAATTTCTAGTACGGCAATTGCTCACACATTACATAAACTTTTTCATTAAATGCAAGAATTAAATACAAACGTTTTCTTGGCTTTTGAGCATTTGGAAGGCATTAGATGTAGTGTGTAACGTTATATTAAGAGTCCATATGCACAGTCTACAACAGACGATTTTTTAAATTTTCATTGGTTGATGTACGAATTGATAATATGACACATGTATTTTGACTCTTTTACCACTGCTGTCTCAGAAAGTTACGCACATGACCTTGCTACATTTTTTGCTGTATGTATCAACTTTTTGTACGATACGTTTAATGAATCGAACATATTAATTTATTGTAAAATTATGTTTTGTTAATACTAATTTCTGGGAAACTGGCACAAAATATACTATGAAATGTGTATAAATATATAGATTACATAGAAGAATAATACATGTATCTTAAAAAAAAAATCATCAAAGCAACAATTTTCATTATTTGATCACCATGCTTTATGTACTACTTAGTAGAAGAAGGAGTAGTACTAGTAGTGGCAAAAATAATTAAAAAGTCGTTGTTTTTTTTTACAATAATTAGTAATATAACACTTGTTGAAAAAGGAGAAATAAACATGAAATGATATATTAATTTCCACGACAATTCAAATGTTACTAACCTTAGATCGTCTGATGAGCCTTGGAGTCCATTCTGTGTAATGTGGAACACCTCCTTCCGTCATCTGCGAAGAAATGAACGATTGTACCAAATTTGATAGCATAAAGTTTTCATTTAGAACTAGATACCACTTGAAGGGATGCGAAGCCGACTAAAAAATATAAAATGTAGCCCTTTTCTGTGTAATAATTGTTCAACAAGTATAATTGCTTGATCTTTACATATATTTGGTCAGCACTCAGTAACATAATTATTGACATAATCTGTTAAAAATGTGTATGTGTTATTTTTATGAAGGCACGTTCTATAAGTTCCGCTATATACGCTTGTAGTATTAATTACGGTTATTAAGCGTTCTCAAATGCATAAATAGGTCGTCGTGATTTCAATTCCCACTGCTATCTAGCGTGTTTTCGTTAAGTTGTAGCGTAGAGATGTAATACATTATAGGTTTATTCGTCTTTATTTTGTTAAACATCTAACTACCATTAAATACATCGGTACATAAAATATTTATATCGGTTAAAATAGGCACATATATAAAATGATATAAATAAAGAAAAAATAAATAAATGATTACCATTCGAGATACAAAAGATATCATATGTAACCTTATGCTCTTGAACAAGTACGTACAACCGCCATAGACGAACTAGCTACATGTTATTATAACCGAAATCGTATGTTGGATTGTCCTACTTTCAATGTATACATTTACTTAACAAATTATCTTGCCGCACGATTTTGTATAAAGGGTTTGAGTATACATGTATTATGAATTGATCATTTTTGATAGTGACAGTAGACACAACACCATCTGAACTATACGTCCGAAAATCCTCAGCAATGTTGAATTATTTCATTTAACTCACTGATGCGTGAAATTATGCGCAGAAAAATACAAACAAAGTATGAATCTCAAGTAAAAAATGTATTCTAATTGTTAAGTTAGTTTAACTTATACTATTTAATCATAATACTTGACGCGAGGTTACTTAAAAAACATTGACATATACTCATATATAAACATAAAAAAAAAACATCAATATACATGTAATGCATTTAAATTTACCTTATGCGGTGGAGAAAGGTTTACTTCTTGAATGTTTTGAGCTTTTATGAGTACATACAACTCAAAGTTCTTCCTCGTCAAGACAAAAAAACATGTAAAACATATGTCTCACGTAAGGCCAGGTCGAGTTCAATCAACCTAATACATCGTAACAAAAAAATACGTATTACGTTCGACATCAATGTGCGTGTCTTTTGTGGAGAAATGTTCACAGCAAAAACTTCATAAAAACCGTTATCAAGCCGAAGTTGAATTGACTATTCAATCTATCTTGCGGAGGATTGCGTAGATAGTCAATGTTTCAAGATTGACAAAATCTGTCTTGCGGAGGACACCGGAGATAGTCAATTTATATTTTATGCATTTTGTTTCAAATTCGGAATACCATATCAGTTTACCCGTTTATTAGTACACTCAGCACATTAACAAATGCGATTTGAGGTATAATAATACAAATACAGATACGGTACAGGCATATGCACAAAGTAAGATGTATCTAGTGCTATTACACTGCCAACAAAAAATACTAACAAAACAAAGGCGATAACTTGTTGTGTGCCGGATGGCTAATGCATACTGTTCAGAACTGCATTCAAAAACTTGCTCAGATTAAGGAGTGTTGCGGCAGTTTTGCTGATTTTTTTCCATCTAATAACTTTTGCTCAAAATTTTTATTCAAGTACTACTTACAAATACTAAATGAAAAATGCAATAAAAACATAGGGTCACCGGCTTTGTTTGGATTTTATTCACCATTATATAATATGTACTTTTTCATTAAAACTGAAAAATCTCTAATTGCATAATAATGATTAATAACCTATGAAATTGGAAACATGTAGAGATTATATAAGCTAATATATATCATATACCATTTAAGTAAACCACAAACAACCAAAAAAATGGAGAACACAAGTTAAATTTTAAGAAATTTAATTTTTATAATTTTTATGTCACCCAAAAAAACGTCAATTTTTTACTATTTTAACCACAAAAATGGAATTTAAAAAAGTTCTATCTAATAACTTTTTGCGAAACTGCTCAAATATGTTCATCTACGTATTTTTATCATAAANTATTCGTCACCTACATCTCGAGTGCTACATATAGTGCATAGGCTATTACAGCGTTCTATATTGGACCATTTAATTAAGTTTTTCAATAGAAACTTGGTCATTACACATTCTAAAATTAACAATAGATTGTGAAAGGCGTGGAGGTAGGACATCAAGGTAATACTCGTATTTATGTTCGGTTTTGTATATGCGATAATTGAGACATTTGTTTGATTCAAAGATACTGTTTTGCCAATTTTGCACATACTGGTCTCTAAGGCATGTTTCTATCGTAAGTAAAAGTGATTCTGTAGAATACAAATAATCCCGGTTTAACCGCACATGACTTAAACCACATTCGTCAAGGATAGGTTTTGCAAGGCGCAGCCAGTTATATTCTCTCTCGTTTTTTGAATAGTCAAGATACATTAATGTATACATCATAGTTGATAGTTTAACATTTGTACATATGTAGGTGTTTATCTGAGATGTAAACACTTACATTATTATGCTCCACCAGGTAATGTTCTAAGTCGTTCAGGTAGAGAAAAAAAGAATCGGTGAGAGATTTTCACCCTGGTGCAAGTCTCTTTCGCAGGGGAAAAAAATAAATACTTATTGATAACAAAAATACATTATTTTATGCCACTAGACATATTTTGTATGATTCTTAGAAAGTTTCCATCAATATTATATCGCATTAGCTAACCCCAGAGACTCACTCTCCATACAGAGTCAAAAGCTTTTTGGAAATCGATAAAACAATATAATAACTTCTTATTTCTACATCTACAAATTTCAGCTAGGGTGTGCAAAATTAAAATATGGTCGACAGTGGAGTGATTTTTTCGAAAACCAGCTTAGTTAGAGTTTAACAAATTATTAATTTCTAGGAACTCTGATGACCTATTGTTTAAAATCGCCGTAAATAGTTTGCCAACACAGCTCAATATTGGTATAGGCCTATTATTGTGTGGATCATCTTTTGCTCATTTGTTTTTAACAATTGGCACAATTGAGCCGACAAGGCATGACTCTGGTATGAATAAACCATCAAAAATATATCCAACCATAAAAAAAAATACGGATGGTTATATTTTCTCAAATACGAATACCAAAAGGCCGTAAACCCACCACGGATGGTTTCTACTCAATCTTTATAACACAAACGCTAATTATAACATATCCTGGGCTCCGCGAGATCCTTTTTGTTCTTTCTCCCACTGAGCTGTAGTCAGCTTCCTACGACAATAGGGGAAAGCACTCAGTCAATAAACTTCCACACATCACTGGAAGATGCAAAAGTGCGCTATTGGGTCGTTCCGGTACCCCTAGTGCAGGCTTCCTGAAAAGTCACAAAAAGTGCCTGTCAACCGGACAGGCTGATGGAAAAGTTAGCCTTTCCGGACAAAAATTCAACTGACCGAACAGCGTGAATTTATAACTGAAGAATTAATATTAATATATATATCATCATATTTATTGCAATGTGAAGCCTGTGTATAAGTACACTCGATAAAGTAAAACAAAATACTTGCGTGTTCAAGTGATTACAGTGTATGATGGACAACAGCTTTAAATTCTAGTCAGACTCAAAACAAAATAACATAACACGATTGGTGTTGCCATTGAAGAACTTTAGCATCGACATGTTTTTCATTTGTAGTTTTTTGTTACAGGATAACAAATTGTAATTGGATAGATGGTAATATGTCGGACCATTGAAATTGACTTTTTCGAAATAACAACATTTCAAAGGGAGAGCACTTTTAAGAATTAGTGACGCGTTAGTGTTCTTAATGACAAAAAGGCTTGAAATTCACGAAAAGAGTGATTCTAATGGGGGTGTTTTCGTTCTTTTGGCAAGTATTAGACTTTTCAGTATTTAGTCATAATTTATTTGGCCTGTCACAAGGACCGGCGATATTAGAAACTTCGCCGGACCGTACAGAATTTTGCCAGACAAGACCGGCGGTCCGGCCTTTTCAGGAAGCCTGCTAGTGTAACAACTTAGGATAGTGTACATAACGTGTGAATATTAATGTAATATATATGCGATTTTATTGGTATTGCATGCTCTTATTAACCCATGTGTATATACATCCTGTAGTCGAAAATAATAAAATATGTTTGGTAGGGCGTACCAGTGGGGCTGATTTCGCGCACATGAAACATCTCTATCCCGTCCGTGCGTCTTTGTCCTGATCACATGACCTACTTTAGAGTTACATCTATCTTTATTAATATCTAACCTCTGTTTATGTGCACTAAAAATGTTTTCCAGATAACTACCTGCACGGAATACAAACATTTTGCAGCCAAAGTAAAGTTGTTTTCTGTTCAAACGCAATCACAACTGATTGTAAACAGAAACCGGTATTCTGTATCTCTGTTGTGACTTATTTATACAAACTAACATGTCTTCCGCGTTGGACGTTAAACGGGGTTGCAGTGTATCGGTGCTTTACGCCGGGCACTTAGAAAAACCAGAGGCGCCTTTTGAATCGGGCGTCATCTGTATCCCGCTCGAACCCCACTTACATCTTTCTTTTGGCGGAAAGCACATAATCAAGACTTAAGTAGTCTTCAAATTATACCAATCAATTAAGTATATTGAATAATATTTCAATCGTGTAGTATTCATATAGCCATTACAGGCCTTGAAGAATCCACTCGACCGCTCGCATTTGCGAGTGAAGTTGACGTTCTGGCGAGTAAAGTGTGTTAAATACTCGACCGACCGGGCGAGTGCTTTTTTTAAAGTTGAGAAATATAAATTCAGTTCCAGAACTCCTGCCACATTGATACAAATTACGAACAATTTTTCGAACGAACAATAAATAGGTTAAGTACACAAAGAAACTGCACTTTCGTTTTGACAATGAAAAATGACGTAACGGGCACAGTAAAAATAATTCTCGCAATTCGCTGCGCTCGTTTCGTAGATGTCAGTGCTCTTAGTGATAGATAGTGAATAAGACAGTTAAATATATTGTTCATTCCTTGAAGAATAAAATTTCATTTTAATGTAAATATCAATAAAAAAATAATACATAACTGGTTTATTATAATACTTCTTATATTTATTTATAAATAAACAGATTTTTTTTTATTAATGAACCGAATAATTCGTGATCAGAAGCCTTAGCCAAAATTTACCATACTGTAAACATTTGTAAATCAAGCGTGTCTTTCAGTAAAAGTTTGTCGACTTATAGATGTTTGTTTATTACAATGAGACAAAGTCAGATGATAACTTAAGTTCACAAAAAGGTTCTGGTTGATCATTACTATAAATATAGATATATATATTTTTTTTTTAATGCAGGGCGAGTAGATTAAAGTGAAGGGCGAGTGGAATATCATAACCATGACATAACTTTTGAACATTTACACCAAATATGTATTCAGACCAAACATAACAATATAACATAAGTAGGTGAAATACACGCCATAGAATGTTTCATTACTTAATGACAGTTATCACATATTCGGCATCCTAATTACTATAATAAAAATGTAAGGCTATCTCGGTATAATATAATATTTCACGGCTCGTCTATCTTTCGACGGCTTAACTAATCATCTGACGAACCTTTCTACCAGAGCATAGTACGGTCTCATTGGCCACCATGTACTGGTCTATTTGGATAAAAATGATATCTTTGGTGAATACCCGGGTATCCGTGGTAAATTTGACCCAATTTGGCCCAAATTCAGTTTTCCCCCCTGAAAGGTCACAGTAGATGGTCAAGACGCTGATGGACCCGTAAATCAACTTAGAAATACATACTCGGAATACCCGGTGTTGTACATTGCAAATACACAATTCCATAAACCGTTGACGTGTTTGAAACTTGAATTAAGATGATTATTCTGCAAGTTCTCCAGAGCATGTAAGTTGTTTTAATTTGCGCATTAAGGATATATCTATGACTTTTTTGTATTTGTATATTCCAGAAAACATTTTATGTGGCTGATTTAAGTGCCGCCTCGATTCCCTTAACCGTTGCAACTCCCAGCGACCCGGAGGTCAGTAGCGAAAATAGAGAAATATGTGTGTTCTGTATTAGGCGGAACAATGGTGTAAGTAGTGGGTTGTTAGTGCAATTTGTGTTTTAACAGTAAGGCTAGTTCGGTAACTGTATAATTAATATTTCTATAATCGGCATCATGGAATTTAGTTTGGACTGTCGCATTATATTTAATTTGAAGTTTTGTATTAACCTTTCGCCTCATAAAGTAATTTCTGCTAGTTTCTTTAAGTGACCCAAAATAATGATCCTTAAGACATATTTGAAGTTTCTCATATATTTATTTAAAATTCTAAGTACATGTAAATGTTTGACATTATCATATGTGAAAAATTAACAAATAAATGTCAATTCAGGAGTTTGGATGTTAACACACAATTCTTGAAAAAAGTACAGGCAGTTTGAATTGTAAGTGACGTTAATGGCGCGAGTGAGGGTATGCTTTGAACAACATTTTCAAATATAGTTCAGGTAATGGAAAATTTACCAATACACGTAACTACAAGCTCATAATCTCATATAATATAACTCTCGCATTATAATAAATGGCTTACATTTTAATCCTCAAACTACATACATAAAAGTCCCAGTCAATTTTTTAAAAGGGATTTTGAAACTTTGAAACGTTCATTTCATTTTTGCAAATCTGAATAAGTTCGATTACAAATGATAATTACGTCTATAAAACTGGAGTTAGGAGCAAAATAATTGAATTGTGAGAAAAAGGGATTTTATTTAATATGGGAGATCAAATGATGCATAAAATTTAAATATTCAGGAATGCGTTTGCTATTTACCAAGTGTTTGCGTAGACCGTTGTCTGTCTTCAAAACAATGTTGACATGCTCAAGTCAATTGTCAGTTATAATGTGACTTCAAATATGTATGAGTCTATTTTAAATCAGTATTTTTTAATAAGCATGAACTGGTTTTTTATTAGCTCATCTATTTTTTGAAAAAAAAATAGCTTTTGTCATCACCTGAGCGTCGGCTTCGGCGTCTGCGTCGGCGTCGCCGTCTGCGTCGGCGTCCGGTTAAGTTTTGTGTTAAGGTCCACTTTTCTCATAAAGTATCAAAGCTATTGCATTCAAACTTGGTACACTTACTAACTATCATGAGGGGACTGGGCAGGCAAAGTTAGATAAATCTGGCTGGCATTTTGGCAGAATTATGTGCTCTTTTTATACTTAGAAAATTGGAAATTGGGATTTTGATAGAATTATGGCTCTTTTTTACTTGGTTAAATTTTGAGTTTAGATCCACATTACTTCTTAAGTATCAAGGAAAGTGCTTTCAAACTTTACATACTTTCTTACTATTATGAGGGTACTTTACCAGGCAAGTTGTATTTGACATTGACCTTTGAAATACCTTGACTGTGAAGGTCAAAGTATTAAATTTTGCTAAAATTGCCTTTACTTCGTTATGTATGATCAGATTTGATTCATACTTTGACAAAACAACACTTGACATACCAAAATAGACTCCATCCAAACCATCCCCCATGCCCCAGCCAAGAATCCCTCCCCAATTTTGTTTTTATTTTGTTTTCCCATTTTCTTCTGATTTTTTAAAGATCATCTAATAAATGACCATACCCCACACTATACCCCCCTCTCAACCCACNTTGAAACCTGTTGAAAAATAATAATAATAATAATAATAATAATAATAATAATAAAATAAAAATAAAAGACTGTCCAACCATCCCACCAAGAATCCCCCACCAAAACAAATCTGTTTTTTTCATATTTGAAAGACAATGTAATAAATGACCACACCCCGACAATTTTGCTAAAATTGCCATTACTTCTTTATTTATGATCAGATTGCATTCATACTTTGACAAATAGATGAGCGGTCTGCATCCGCTAGGCGGTGCTCTTGTTTATATTGTCTGTCTGCATTATTTGTTAATTATTTGTCCATATGTTGGTTGGTGTATGTAAGTAAGGAATATAGCTTCACATTGTTATCAATAGTACATCGCGTTCAAATTACTTGACAGATTTAAATTAGATTTTTGAAAAGAAATATAATAAAGGCAGTCATACGTGCATTAACACCTTGTTCTTAATTTTACACCAAACAATGAGTGAAAAATTGATCCTGTCATTTAAAAAGTAATATGTCCTCCCTCCCAAATGTGGTGCCTATAGTTTCTTATTATTCCAAATGAGCAGTCGAAGTATGGTGTAAAACTCGCATGCTCATCGGTCTATGGTCAAGGTTAAATGTCATGACCTTTCATATAATAAACTTAATTGCTTTTGTCCTGTAACTGATATGACATGCCTTTCTTTTTATGTGAGCCTTTTCTGCAGGAGCCTAACGTCGCATCCCGTAACAAGCCATGGTTTCTTTCCCTCTTTCCTGATCATAACGATTCTATGCAACTTACTACTGGCTAACTTGTTTCAACAACAAACATCTTTTGTTTAAGCATATCATTAACTTTACAATTATTTATTTGTAATATGTATTATCGGATGGTAAAAATCCACCGGCGATTTAAAAGAGAGCCGCAACACAAATTTTATACCGGCCCGATATAGATTTGCTTATCGGACCGATATCTGTTATTACATCGGTCCGAGATCAGACCTGCAACATGCGCAATGATGGCCCGTTATCGAAACCTGCATATCCCGAGATTAAGGAATCTCGGCCCGACATAGCACCGATATAAATGTATAAATTGGCTCGATATTAAAGTTTTACATTTGCCCAAGATCGGACCTGAAACACGGTGCGATGTCGGCCCGATATCTACAATGACATACTGTCGTCGCTCTACAGCAATTATACCGAGATTCAAAATCTTGGCCACTCATCTCATGTTTATATGATATTGTTACACAAATCGAGAAAAGATTGGTCCAAAGTTTCAAATGATTGCTACTTTTCTACCTGTTAATTGAAGTGATTTTTTTTATCATTTTGGGTATGGGTCCGGTATCATATAAATTTTAATTATAGTGCAATACTGTGTGCTTAAAAAAACTTTGTACAATACAAATTAACACATTTGACTTAATATAATTAATTTGGTGATTCGTTTTTTAAACAACATGTGCTTATTTTATGAAAATGTTGGCCTTTTTTTTCCTTTTTACGCTATTTTCAATGTAATATATGCATGTTTTTATATACAATAACAAATCTGTAACAATTTATAGCTGACTACATTCACACACCCACAAACGTCCATACATGTACTATGGAGTGTGTAAGAAATACATTTAAAACCTTTGTTTAATTAGTTTTAGAAATGTTTCATAACATTGTATAATGTCCGTTGTCAATGCATATTTATGTAGTCTTCAGTGTTTGGTGAAAAATGTTGAATTGTTCAATTATCGTTGAAAGGTTAAAACATTACATAATCACTGTGCACTTGCCACTTTAAATCCCAAAACGCTGTATTGATTTCGAATATTACAATGCATTCAATCTTTAAGATAACCCCTTAAACTATAATATACCAAAATGCTGTTCTTACAGTAAAGGTGTCTTTGCAAGTAATCATATATCAGTAAATTTAAAAAATAATGCAGTTTGATAGTCGGAAAGCACACACGATAGACTTGGATTATATTGATTTCAGGTATTTTATTTTTGCGTCAGTTGTTATTATTAGTATTAATAATATTATTATAAGTAGTACTTATTGTCGTTGTAAAACACTGTAGTATTATTTTTAACAATAAGTATAACAATGCAAATTCATGTTTTATTTTTTCATACTAATTGGATATATGAAAAGTGTAAACTACGGAAATGTTTAATACAATTTTATTCATGAGGTTGTTTGAACCATTCGAACAATCGTATAATGGGTAACACTATCTCAATATGGTTCGGTTCGTTCCATAAACATGTACCTGGCGATTCAATATACGCATATCGGCTTTATTATTTACCAATACCAAGACGCATAATATAGATCCACAAAGTCGTAAACATATATTAAATTACAAACTTAACGATATTTAAAATATAGATCTTAACGAACACTTTTTTGGAATGTGCAGACTGAAGTATTCTTCGTTGATAGAATATACTATTATATATTCATAATCTTAGGCAAAAAATATTCGCTGTTAACTTAAACTCCTTTCATACTTTCAGCAAAACAAAAATGCGATAATGTGTGATTTATTACTATTAAATAATGAAAAATGTGCCCAATTGGACTTAACTATAACAGCATAATATTGGAATGAATATATATCATTAATTCAATATTATTACACTTTTCTAAGAAACACGAATTTGGATCAATGACATGCACATGTTTTTAGCACGTGGCAATATTTTAAATTTCTAATTTCCTAATAGTTATTATATAAATGTTCTTATTTTAAAGAAAATGTACATAAAAGTATACTGAATATTGATTCGTAACTGACATATGGCCGCAGTATAGCGGTATCTATTCCATTATATTATAATATAATATAATAAATGCATAATAAGAGCAAAATGGCCACAGAGAATAAAAAACGGAATAATGTCTATTTATATATACAACCAGCAAAATGTTATTGAAAACGTTTTTTTCTTTTAAATACGCCAGCCGCTGTAGCAATTGATGATAGGAAGTACATAAGAACTTCGAGTTTCCGAAATGGGACTGTTTGACAGCGCGGTGCCGTTTAAGGGTCAGGTGTACAAGGACTTGAAGAATCAGGCAATTAAATCAGGGACCCTTTTTACGGATCCGGAATTTCCTCCGAAGGGGTCGTCCATATACTTCAGTAAACCAACTGAAGATATCGAATGGAAACGACCACGGGTGCGTAGCTATTTACCAAACGCAAAACCAGCACTTTACCTCAATATTCACAAAACAGTATTGTATTCAAAGTGGTGAGTCCATCTCTACTGCAACTAGAAAACATTGGGCTTGCAGCTTTTGCACATATACGATTTGGTTTTAGTTTAATGCCCCAATGCAATCCAATTAACCAGCTTTTTAACGTTTTATCGACCAATAATTTTACAATTTAACTACATGTATTAACATTGCAACATTGACTCATAGTGCTATTTCTTCCATACATTAACATCGTAATTTCAATCCTTAATTGACAAGTCACATTAAGCTAATTCCAGGATCAGACAGTGCGAATAAGAGTTTAATACAATGCATACACATTAAAACTATGACCTGAAAAGTTTAGCTGTAATTCAAAGCTTCCGATGTGTAACTGGTGAATTTCAATGGACGGTATAAAAGTCGGAAAACAAATACGATTATAGTTTCACTTGTTTGTAGACGGGTTATTAAATATTTCAAAAGAAATAAATAATAATTAGTAGAAGACGGATGAGTGTATAAATTTCGATATAACAGAGTTCCGAAAAGCATACCTGAAACTCGTGAATGGTATTTTCACATTAATTGTGAAACCTTGTTGTGACATCGTTGAACTCTATATTGTAACTAATTAATTCAGCTGCGTGTATGACAGGAGTTAGTATCCAACCCGAAGTTTTTCGAGGATGGCGATAGCTCTGATGATTTAGCACAAGGTGAAATTGGCAACTGCTGGTTCGTAGCCGCCTGTGCATGCCTTGCAAAGGATTCCAAATTGCGGGAAAAGGTATAAACAATGCCGCTAATATATACCATTTGTCAACTTTCTAAACTTTGATTTATTTACGTTTGTTTAAAGGCGTTTGAAGTATATGTACGATTTTTGACCACGAATGGGGCATGTGCCTGAATTTTAAGTATCTGATGATTGTCTTTATTTCTAAAAAGGATGAGAAATGTACACCGTGTAGTGTTATTCCTTTTGAAGATAGTACCAGACTATAAAGATCAGGAATGGGACGAAAAGAATAAGTACGCGGGAATATTCCACTTCAAGTTCTGGCGCTGTGGGACTTGGGTCGACGCTGCCATTGACGACCATCTCCCTACACGTAACGGACAACTAGTGTTTGTGCATTCGAAAGCAAACAATGAATTCTGGTCAGCTCTACTAGAAAAGGCCTATGCTAAGTATGCTATTTTAAGCATGTTTCCTTACATAGTATTGTTAAGTATGAAATAATTGAGAAAGTCCCTTTTACAATTAGCTTTAATGTTAGCATACCGTTCGAGATAGTAAACTAAAGTATGTTAACGTAACAGCTTCAATATGCATCGTCCAAAATACGTCGCAAATACCCGTGCGTTCTTTTACAAAACTACAGTCAATACGTGTGTGTTTATGTTTTGAAGTTTATACGGACCTTCTGTGCCTGAGGCTGCATTATGTGAGGACCCAGTGTGTGTCCCAGCACTTCTATATAATTAACCATATTATAAGACTCACGAAAGTTGGGACGAATTTCGAATTATTGCTGCAATTTCCAGCCATTTGATTTTTAGTAGAAGATATTTTATTTTAGTTTCGTCTTGTGCTGTGAATGTATTTGTGTGGGGGGGGAGGGGGCGGATTACCCGTGGTAAACCCCACCTGTCAGGTATGGCGACCAATTACTAGGCTTACATGCGACGGGAGCGGGAATTGAGCCAAGGTTGCCAGGGTGAGATACGCCTCTACCAACCACTGCGCTAACCGGCGAGCCTATATTCAATTCATGTACCAGTACCACTTATAGTTATATGTCATACGAATGACAACTTTGGTGAATACATTAAGTACAACTTTTTCTTTTCAGGCTAGCTGGGTGTTATGAATCCTTATATGGAGGGAGAGTATCAGATGCTCTTGTAGATATGACAGGCGGCGTTGGAGAATTGCTCCAGATCGCGGATTACAAAACGCACGAACAGCGGACAGAATTGTTTCGCATCCTCCAAACAACCAAGGCGAAAGACGCTTTAATGAGTGCAGGAATAGATGTATGTGTTGCGTGTATGTTTGTTCTTGTTGTTTTTTTGCTAAACGCGAACATATATCTGTTACGCTTGATTTTATTGAAAAGAAGTTTAATAGAAACGTTGTTAAAATGACTTCGAAAAGTGTTATATGCAGCATTATGTCTATTTCTCTCTGATAAGATTGTATCGATATTTAATTAATCGATTTTCTTATCATCATACGTTCGAAAACAAATCTAACGCGGGTACTTATCAATGTTATTAGCAGTCCCCCGAGGAAGACAAGGAGGCTAAGCTGCCATGTGGGTTGGTGAAAGGTCACGCATACAGTGTCACCGCAGTGAAGGAAATAAAGCTGGGCAAGGGGCTATTAGCCTTCTTTAAACGCGAAAAGCTGGAGATGGTGCGATGTAGGAATCCTTGGGGCAAAACAGAATGGAACGGGGCGTGGAGTGATGGGTGGGTAATGGACTTGTAAATTGTGGAACTATCATGCCTAAAAATAGTTTTATTATCGCAATGACAAATGCTTAACAAGGCGTTTTAAAAAAGAATTGTCTTATTTCTTGACAACAATGTTGTCGTAACAACAATGTTGTTCATCTATCTCAGAAAAAGAATTTGATATTTCTGAATAAGCTCGTATGAGAGAAATTTAACATAAACTTGGCTTCCATAAAGACTTGATTGAGTGGTTAAAATATACGAACTGTATGCTCATAAATTAAATTGAGTTCGCTTTGCAGATCTCAAGAGTGGGAAAAAGTTAGCGACGGAATGAAGAAGGAGATAGGACTGACATTTGATGACAATGGGGAATTCTGGTGAGTTTAATAAATCTTACGGTATTTAATGGGCTAGATACCAATATCCAGTGTCATATTCTTTCAAAATATTCTAAGGCGCATAGTTATTCACGCAGTTTAAGTAAATATTATCGTTAAATGAATTTCACCCTCTTGATCTAGTATTTGATCAATGTAGTTTTATCGCATGGGCATACTCGACCTTTATACATATCGTGTATATAAGATATGCCTGCTTCACACATATTGATTTCCTCTAGAAAATGTTTAAATGTGCAAAATTAAATTGGCAAATCTCAAAATTGTAAATATACTTGTATGCAATTTATTTAAGGATGTCGTTCGAAGATTTTTGCTGCCATTTCACGTGGATGGATATCTGTCATATCTTCAACCTGTCGATTTTCTCGATGGATAAAACGTAGCGAGAAGGAACAGTCAAGGGGCAATGGAGCGAGCCGAACCGTTGTGGAGGATGTCGAAGTAACAACACCTTCATACAAAATCCTCAGGTACTGAAAAAAAGATCAATGGAAATACATGAAATAAATATGACAACATATTTAAAAAGCAACGCAAAACTAAAAGTCATCACAAACCATTTTCTGTTGAATCCAGTTACCGTTTTATGTATCATGCATGTCAGTATGTTTTATTTAAAAGAAAATCCTTATGTGATGTGAAATGCAGATAACAGTTAAGGTTTGCATATTAGTAACACCCATGCAATTATACCCAAAAAGTGTTGAAACCAATTACTTCGTGGACATAACAATACATCAATGATGTGTATGATTATGTCGTTTAGACATTGTACAATTAATATAGAGTTTTCTGATAAACATATATATATATATATATATTGTATACATTGTGCTATTTTTAATATTAAATTACCCAAAATAAACAAAGTATATCATCAATACATAGGTGTGTTTATTCAATACACTTTGAAAACTACCCTAAATTAAGAAATCATCTTCATTTGTATGATGCAGTGCATTTTATTTCAATGCCCATCAAGATGTTTCATCTTTACTATACGGAATATTGTGAATATATTTGACATTGTCTAAGTTAAAGATTCATTCGGTTTTATTATAAACTTGTTCACAACACATTTGACATAACAAGTATGAAAATGTTTCCACTATAATTTTGAACGTTTTTTTATGCTTTCAGTACATTTTCGACATTGTCAAAGATGTGGACGAGGTGATGATATCTCTCGAGCAGAAGGACAAACGTGTGGAACAGGGCGCCAAAAATTTTGCGATAGGATTCACGATTTTAAGAGTAATCAAATTTGAATATACAATTGGCAATTGGGAATTGTATGCTATTTGTTCAAATGTAGAATAAGCTAAGCCTTTAGATACTCTGAAACAAATACTCATGTGTTTTCGATATAAAGTACAAACGGAAAGGTAGAATGTTCCTAGTTCACATTGTGGTATCCGTTTCTGTATTAAATAGGTATATATATTTAGGTAAACACATATGAAAATAATCTTATCGTCATTGAAATATTCAACCTGTTCGGAATGTTTATTTTACTTGTGTTGGTGCTTTGTATGTTTGTCATCTCGTGCGATACAACCGAACGGAACAAAACAATCCTATGGTATTTCGTATGTTATTGAAGTTATCGTAAACAAGTATTAATTAAGTTTGATTAAACACACCAAACATTCCTATTTAATTTCAAAGAATAGACCAATACTTTTAATTTATCTTTTAAAGGCTTTTGAACTATTCGGGATTAATCAAAACGTTATTAATAATAAAGGTATGAATACTGTAGTTATTACATTTAACATGTGTTAATCGTATTTCACATATATAAATGTTTGTTCATCGTTGTTTCCCGTGCTAAACCTTATAAACTACTATTGCAGACTGACTTGAACAGGCAGTACAGGATCCATGACTTCCTCGAAGAGATCTATGGTGGTCCGTTTGAAATTTACAGAAGCGTATTCCATCGCGTCAAACTCTTAAGGGGTCGCTACTGTATCATTCCTTCCACCTTTGACCCACGACATTGCGGAGAATTTGTGCTCCGGATGTATGCAAGCAAAGATTTACACTTGACGTAAGTGCTCAATTTAAATGATTGAAATTCGGCATCAATATTCACTACCATGGAAGCAAATCCTTAAATACCCACGAGAAACCGACGTAGACATTTTTATTCGTTTTATGATCCTTCTTGCCTGCTGTACACTGAGATAAAAAAAAAACGAATGCATTTTCCAATGCTCATGAGACTTTCGATTGGATTTACAAATTGGTTTTCATTGGAGCCTTTAAACCGGTAGATTACAAACGTTTCGGCAGTTCTTTGGTTGCAATACATGTAGATTCTCCGCTTAGACCGCTACATATTTATTTCCACTGTAAAATTATTGAAACAACGATTAACCAAAACATTAAAAACAACAGTTTATAGTTAAGAAGACGTGTTGTAAAATGAATGTGGCTGCACCTTTTCTAGAGAACTATTGCACGAGGATCCTCAGCCGGGTAATTGTCTTTGTATCACGATGAAGAGACCGCAGGTGTCGGCCACTCAGATCACGCTTTTGAAAGCAGAAGGTTTGGAGAAACAGGACATTGGCGGGAGTAAGAATCGTTGTAATAGATTGAACGTTTTTAATATCGTTTTATGTCTGCTGCCCCAGGAAAATATAATTTCGTACTATCACGTTAGTGAAAAATGAAGACAAATGCGTTGTTGTTAAACACACCATATTCAACATATTCATCCATTAAAGAGAACACGTTAACAATGTATCTAGTGCCCCGGGAAAATGAATGTAAAGTAAGAAACCGTGTTTAATTTTGAAAATGTGTTTCGATGGATTCGTTCAATATTGTATGTAAATAGAAGTAATGTAATGAAACTCATCTGGAAAGGAGGCAAATTCACGTGTTACATGCGTCACGTACTTTTGTTTCCTATGTATGCGACTTAATCAACGTAAATATATACTTATATAAAATTATAAATACGATTTGTGATGAATGTATCGCATGAAAACGTTTGAATATCAGGTATACGATAACGTGACAATAAGTGAATTGGTTCACACTTCAATTAATTGCGAACCAAATAACTCATCGTTAAACAATGCTTAAATTGGTTCACAATACACTTAATCGTGAACAAATTCAATCATTATTACAGTCTCCGCTAAAGTCCCCAAAACACTGGTCTTGTAAGACGTAACTATTACTTGCCCAAGTTCCAAAAAACTAGAGTGGAAATAGATATTATTGTAAACATAGTTTGATATAAAAATACAGATAGTACTATTTTATGCTCATTCGCATTTGTTTTCAGCGGCTGATCCGTACTGTATCGTCAAATGTGAAGGTCATGCCATTAAATGTCATTACAAGGAGAAAACCGTTAATCCAGAGTGGAATGAAAGGCTGACGTTTTACAGGAAGAAGCCGTATGAAGACATACCAGTAGAGGTGGGTCGCTAGTGTGACGTTATAATTAATAATACTTATATATTCTGCGTCATTTATTCGAGCTCATATATCGAACAAAAACACATTTCATTATCAAATTAAACAATTTTATATCAGGAAACATGTGTGCAAACGTATATACAAATAACATTGCCCAATGTACGTAGTATAGAAGTCTTATTTGTGCATACGTTAAGACTTTAAAATGTGAATATAATACCAATTGATTTATAATTAAGTATCGTTTATGTACGTTTGTTGGAAATTAAGCTTGTTCATGGTTTAATTATCGCTATATTATATTTGTTTTATGCTTTTGCAAACAAGAATACGGTACATTTAAAATGTAAAACTATTAGTCAGTATATAGTATAGTGTGCGATGACATAAAACATGGGGGGCGCTTATCGCTAAAATAATCAACATTATATTCGGTTCTAAACTGCGAATATCAAGCAAATTGGGATATATACGCGGGTAAAGCTGATGCTGACTTTGGGATCTTGAGGTCCCAGGTACGAGTCCAGTCCAAACCATTGATTGTTTTCTGTTTAAAAAAAATATCCGACGCTTGCTTCTCTCCGCAGAGGTGATCTAATAGTCACATGTGCGGGAGAATGACACAAAATGCATTTGCTGCATATATCTAACCAGCGACTTAGGACTCAATCAACGGGCGATCTAGGATTGAATCAACTCACGACTCGGACTAAATCAACTAAAAAATTTAAACTTAAATCAACGGACGACTTCGGACTGAAATAACGGACGACTTAACGTTGAATCAACGGACGACTGACAACTAAATATACTGACAACCGAGGACGACTAAGGAATAAAGGTCATAATGTTACAGTCGAGCATCTCAATTTCAATACCTCTTCTGTCTATTCAGGTCTGGAACTACAACATTCTGAAGGACCAGCTGATGGGTATAGCCACAGTGCCCATGAACAAACCCCAGCAGTACACGGGCCAAGTTGTCCAGTTCAAGCTTTATGTGAAGGGGAAGGAGGGGCCTACCAGTAAGCCTGGGACACTGTGGCTCAAGGTGTTACATACCGGTGATATGGCAGCAGTGTAGGAGTACCGTATTGGCGAACGCCTACGTCTGATTTGCCGTTATGATTATATGCTCTTTTATTATAGTGAACGTTATTAATCATGTGACTTACATATTTATGAAGTTATTTACGAAGATGGCGGAGAGAGACGTTAGTAAATCTGAAACACTGTTACACAAGGTGTTACAAACTGACGTTCTGAACACCGTGTCTTTAGCATTGATAGTTCTAGCTCGTTCCATTGATAGTTGTGTCTGCTTCTCGGCTATTGTAAGAGAGTTCGTTACATTCATCGAATATCACGAACTCTACTGCGCGAAATAGTTTTGCTGTATAAAACTGAGCAATGAATGGGTAAATTGCAGGTTAATTTGCTTTTGCTTGACATTATTTAAAGGGTCTATTTCTTTTAGTTAATGTTTAATTGATTTTGCATTGATTATGTATAAGATGTATATGAGGGGGACACTTGTACTGCATTATTATAAAAGTATGTCATTCCGCAAAAATACGAGCATTATATCATGCGTTTTAACATTCATAAACAGAGTCGAGGTTTTCAGTTTTCCTTGGAACAAGGATATTCTAGGTTTAATCTCTCTTTGAGTTGTTTAGCTGTGTATAGTTTTTGTTTTTATTGTTTATTGATTGTGTTTGAATTGTTTTAACGTATTCTTGTTTAAAGGGACTTGTTCACCGATTTTCGAAATGACAAGTTTCCAACTAATTTTCATATATTCAAAACATAAAAGAACCCTATACATCAGGGAGCTTAATAACACTATTGTGTATTTATTTCTTTTGACCTTGCAGTCAAGGAAAACCCATGAAAGTGCAAGCACTTATTTCCAATGGGGTCCCTTGTTTGTTTGCTTAAGAGACAGCAATGAGGAGAGACGGTATTGAGATACAATGAATCCGGGTGCGATAACCTAGCTCTTTGCGAATAGATCCCTTGAATCTTTTACGTGCTCGGTGTATAGCACCGATACACGCGAGAATTACCTGGGTTTCATACCAGTACATCTCTAGTTGGGTGGGAAACACTTAAGTATTTCCGAAATTTCCAGTGCCCCGGCCAGGGATTGAACCCACGACCTCTGGAATGGTAGACCTGAGTGTTACCACTCGACTACCGCACCACCCTATTGACGTAGACTGATACTGAAAATGAATTTTGTTTAAGTGTATTCATCATTAGAAATATATATTTTAAAAAAAAAACGTTACAAACGTGAAAGGATTGAATGATGATGACTGTTTCTGTTGTTTTCGTTATATTTTGTGACAATACTGAGATAACTTATATAAATGATAAAATTCAGTACGTGTGTTAACAGCCCGGATGTCTGATATTATTCAGAGGTTCGTGAGGAAAGACAAATATACAAAACTTCCTATAGCCACAGATTGTAAAAATGACCAGAAATGAAAAATATTGTTAAAAACCCATTAAGAAATGTCTATAAATAAAACTGCTTGCAAAACATTGCGTTCTTATTATCAAACGATCCAAACACTGTTAATAAATAAATTCACCACACTGTTCGAATTATTTCCTCATCAAGTATATACGTTATATCGCATATGATATGAAAACCATATCAAAAACAGTAATATGCGAAAACGCACAATGTATCTGTTTAAGGTTCATTGCTTAAACACTGCATCGGACATTTTATAATAACATTAAATAACTAATTGAGTATATATTTATTTTAAACGTGTTTATTAAATTCATGCCGATTAAATTTACATTGGTGTTACCTTTCGTATTTCACGGCTTTAAAACTAATTACAACGCTTACCAGTCACGAACCTGATCAATGCATAGTAAAATGTAGTTGTTATTTCAAGTGCGAACATATTTGTTAAATCACGTTGGAATCCAAATAAATATTCGCATAATTCTTGTTAAAAAAATAACCAAATGACTACTCTGTGTTGTTCTGAATGATGTTAATTATGTAAGTTTCTCTTATTTTTGCATATTTACTCCACATTAAAAAGTATAATCCATCAAATTGAAGTAACTTACTGGATTGCTTCTTAATTCGTAATTTCAGCTTTAAACAGAGAAATGATTATTTGTGTCGTGTGCTGAGAAAACTGGGCATAATGATTGTGCGTAAATTGACATCCCAGATTAGCCTGTGCAGTCCGTACAGGCTAATCAGGGACGACAATTTCCGCTTGTATGACATTTTCCGTTTAAATGAAGTCTCTTCTTAGCACAAATCCATTTTAGGCGTAAATTGTCGTCCCTGATTAGCCTGTGCGGACTGCACAGGCTGATTTGGGATGACAATTTACGCCAAAGCATTATGTCCAGTTTTCTCAGAACACGACACATTTGAGCTTTGCATGCATGTATTATCCACATACAACTAACACTAGCTTACCCATGATTTTACTAAATCAATACATGTGCTAATACTTTATGCGTGTGTCAATTTCATTCAATTAAATATTTCTTACATTAATATAAAATTCACTCTTAAAAATACGGATTGACAAAGCCAATACAGAACCCCTTCTTTCCCCATCCAGTTTTATTGCATTTGAATGTATATGGTACGCGCTTACAGTGCATAAAGCAAACTTAAATTTACACAACTGTATATATAATTTTGACCGTTGATATCAGTTAGCATTCATTATCACATGAAAATGTGCCGAACTTGTTTGACAGTCTGTGTTTCCGCTGCATAAAATAATCGCAAGGAATCTAGAGCAAAAACAGCCTAAGACAGCTACGCCAAACAAAAATTGAACTGTGTCCATATACTTTGGTATCTCCATTAAAGGGGCCGTCCAACATATTTTGGCATGTATTGAAGCTTGTCATTAAATGNGTTAAGAGGCAATTAAGATGTTATCAATAAGGTCGCACGGATGAAAACAGCAGGTGCTAATGAAAGGGCAGGGCGGCGGCCTTTGAAAAGGGCAGCGCGGCGCTGATTGGCCTTGAAAGGGGGCAGCGGGGGGCTACAAAAAAGGGGGCAGGGTGCCGCGCCGCGCTAAAACGGCCTACATTTGAGCACTCTTTGAAATTATACAAACAAGTACATGCAAACCTTGAAATTAACTCAGCAAATACATGCAATCATTAAAATGTACACAACGCACATGAGCAATTCCTACAATCACCCAAAAAATTGTCTGTCAATATTACATTGATCTTGTACTTACGCTTAATTACTGAAACCTCACTGTTGCTGCTGAGACTTCATTATTTGTAATCATGGCCCCCTGCTTGGAAATCAATTATACACTGTAAAAAGAATGTAGATTTCTTTCTGACAAACAGATAAATGTGTCGTCTTATGAACTTTTGAACTGTGGCTAACATTATCTTACAGAATTATAGTCAGTAGGAACTAAATGAGCTGCATCATGCAAAAATGGGTCTTAACCCTTTGAGCGCTGGAACCGGATTTTGAAGGCCTTTGCAAACAGTTTGGATCCAGATGAGACGCCACACAATGTGGCGTCTCATCAGGATCCAAACTGTTTGCTATTTTGATAGTATTCTTTGAACAAAATTGAAGAAAATCCTAATTTTAAAAATTCAGCAGACGACATTTCAGCAGACGACAAATTTCCCAGCATGCAAAGGGTTAACCATATGTTACCAGCGTAGCTCTAAACCAGCATGCGCATTAAGGGCTGTCTGGTTAGGAGCTATCCTGTGGGCTATAAAGACACTCAAGGCTTTGTGGTGTAGTTAGCGGACAGGGTAGCTCCTGTCCTGACGTGGCTCATATACAACAGGAATGGAGTGTTCACTATTCAGTATGGTCTAAAAATGTTATGAGCAGGGTTTTACATTGATGATAAATATGGGCCCCTAGTTTATATTAATGACCCCAATGCAGTCAGGAACTAATTGAGTCCAGATTTCCCAGAATGAGGCTCACATATTTCCGTTACGTTGCAGGAGGTGGTTGCTATAAAGATCATCGACCTTGAAGAGGCTGAGGATGAGATAGAGGACATTCAGCAGGAGATCATGGTCCTGTCCCAGTGTGACAGCCCACACGTCACCAAGTATTATGGGTCATTCCTTAAGGTGAGTCAACAAGTATTACGGCTCATTCCTTAAGGTAAATCAGGGCTTGAATTAAACTTTTTTTAACAGTTTCAATTTTTTGCAAACTTGCCATTTAGCGTCTCTTCTAAATGAGCCTTAAAGCCTTTTTGTTAAAATATTTACTTAAATACTGTATTTAGACACAAGTTTAGTACATACTTTTACTATAGTAAAAAGGTATTGTCAATCATTCATTAAGGTAACTGGATACATCAGCATGTTGCAATTTACAATGGAGCCACATTCTGGGAAAACTGGGCTTATAATGTTTGTGCACAAAGTGTCATCCCAGATTAGCCTGTGCAGTCTGCACAGGCTAATAAGGGACATCACTTTCGGCCTGGACTGGATTCCTTAAGGTTACTGGATCTATCATCATATTGCAGTTTAACCCTTTGAGCGCTGGAACCGAATTTTGAAGGCCTTTGCAAACAGTTTGGATCCAGATGAGACGCCACAGAACGTGGCGTCTCATCAGGATCCAAACTGTTTGCTATTCTGATAGTATTTTTTGAAAAAAATCTAAGAAAATGCTAATTTTAGAAATTTAGCAGACAACATTTTAGCAGACGACAAATTTCCCAGCATGCAAAGGGTTAAGATGGATCCACGTTCTGGGAAAACTGAGCTTAATGCATGTGTGTAAAGGGGCGTCACAGATTAGCTTTTGCAATCTGCACAGGCTAATCTGGGACAACACTCTACTAAGACTGGATTTTTGTTATAAGAGACTTCCTTTAAACGAAAAGTTCCATAAAAGCAGAAAGTGTTGCTCATGAATTCAGCCCATGTTTTGTGTCTTGAGACAAATCTCAAGGTTTCCATTAGGAAATATTTGGAGTTTTCCACCATTTTACCATTTTGTAACTACATGTACTGTTGCCATTTTAAGAGAAGTCATTTAAAATAGCTTAAACTTTTAGAGTGTTTAACCATGATATATATTGAAATGACTATGAAGCCATATTTGTGTACTGTGTTTTCAAATATTGCATCAAACACAGTGTTTACGTGAAGGTTTAAAGAGGTCCTATTTCTGGTGACAAGTAATAAAACATTTTACCACAACTTAGATTTTTCAAGCATTCAATCATGATCCTTGCAGATATTTCAATACATAGTGAACACAATTATATCAGTTAAATTACCCTGACAACAATTCTGAAAAGGCCATATCCTGTGAATAGAATAGATATAGTGTTCATTTCATTTACAAAAAGATTGTATAGGTCATGTTAGAATCAAAATAATGTTTACATAATCATTGTTTATCATCCTATAAATAACTTTTTATGCCCCCAAAGGTGGGCATATAGTGATCGAACTGTCTGCCCCTCCGTCCGTCTGTCCGTCTGAAATTCCGTCACATTTTGCGTTTAGGTTTCGAAAAATGTGCAAAAACACTTTGCGTTTAGGTTTAGACAAATGTGGGAAAAGGGGGCATATGTCATCCTATGGTGACAAGTCTTGTTGTCTTTATGATTCAAGGCTTTTGAATCCCGATCTATCAGAACTTCCATAGCTCATAAAACTCTGATAAATCAAAACATATTTTTTAAGTAATTCATATTATATAGTGCCCGGGACTTTAACATTTAACTTATACCAGAAATTATGGCAAAGGATGGATGCTTGGTGTTTTAAGAAACTGTATACTGTGTAAATATTACCAAACATAAGATTACTAAAAATGTATATTTATGCAACAAAATGCTACATTAATAGCTTGACTATATTTAAATAATTCGATAAAAAAGTACAACTGAATGCTGTCCCTACTTTCTTCTTCTCATTGATATAATATATGAGCACATAAAAGAATGCAAAATATTTTACCCTCTCTCTAGGAAAACGGAGCTGAATGCATGTGCGTAAAGTGTCATCCCAGATTATCCTGTGCAGTCCGCACTGGCTAATCAGGGACGGCTCTTTCCGTACAAACTGGATTTTTGCTAAGAAGAGATTTCCTTCAATGAACCTTCAAATGAAAAATACAATAAGGCAGATAGTGCAGGCTAATCTTGGACGATACTACGCACCTGCATTAAGCCCTATTTTTCCAGAGATAGGGTCATTCATAATTTCATGATTTCTTTTCCATTTGTTCTAGGGTTTTAACCTATGGATCATAATGGAGTACCTCGGTGGTGGCTCAGCATTAGACCTGATGAAGGCTGGCCACTTGATGAGAACGATATATCAATTATTCTACGTGAAATCCTCGAAGGCTTGGAATACTTGTATTCCGAACGCAAACTTCATCGTGACATTAAAGGTGTGTGTTTGGTGGTTGAAATTGTGAAGGATTTCTGAATTTCTTCGAAGAATTGCCTTTAGACAGGAAAGCGTTTGGAAATGGAAGGGTGATTGGGATAAAGGGACGTACTTGGGCAATGGGAGGGTGATAGTATTAAAAAAGGAGGTATTTAAAAATGAGTGGATGATTGAGGTATAAGAAAAATCATGGGTGGTTAAAAATTCAGGATTTAAAATTTAAAATGGAATAAAAAAAATTGTGGGGGTCATTCATACATTATGAAATATGATGATATATACAATATTAAGCAACATGTGGGATCTGTTAAGTAATTGGTAATGGTGGGGTGTTTTGACAAAGGGAAGTGATTGGGAAAACTGAGGTATTGGGATTCATGAAGATATTAAATATGGTCTCATCTGATTTGGGGTGTTATTGAATGAAAATGGTTGGGATTTTGGAAGTTGGAATAGGGTTATTGGAATCTAGCGGAATACTGAAATCTCAGGTAAAGTGAAATGAAATGTGGTGAGTATTTGAACTTAACCCTTTGAGCGCTGGAACCGGATTGGCCTTTGCAAACAGTTTGGATCCAGATGAGACGCCACAGAACGTGGCGTCTCATCAGGATCCAAACTGTTTGCTATTCTGATAGTATTCTTTGAAAAAAAAATCGAAGAAAATGCTAATTTTAGAAATTTAGCAGACAACATTTTAGCAGACGACAAATTCCCCAGCATGCAAAGGGTTAAGGGTTGTGTCATAAAAAAAGTATTGGGTTGTATCATGAAATAGTGGGATTTGTTTTACTATAGTTCATTGGTATTAAAAGTTTTATTGAGTGAAACAAATCGGTGAGATTTGTTGAAAAGGTTTGTAGCAAGGTAAGTGAGTATTTAGCGTAAATTTACATTTGTTTAGTGGAAAATCAAGAGTGTATATTTAAATGTTGTCACTATGAGTGTAGAGTTATTGACTGGTAACACACTTGAAATTACTAAAATCTACGACCATAAAATCCTCAAAATCTACCACCATGAAATTCCCAACCTGTGATCAATTGAAGGGTAATCATGCCACTAATAAAATGTGTTGATGTGGATCAGGTGAGGGGTTAGTAGTTATATACGTATTTGATGTAAAAACATATCTTAGTCACCATCTTCAACATACAGCATGGTCGAATTAAGATGCAATTAAATTAACTTTAATATAAAAATCAAATCAAGGTCTACCAGGGCCCGCATTCACCAATACCATTCTTACACTTAAAAATGAAGAATAGTCTTAGACTAAAAAAAAAATACCTCCGATTTTGCATTTATACAAGCTAAAAATGGTGCTTTTATAATTAAAATATTGTTCTTAACAAGGAAATTGTATCATAATTGGTGTCAACTGCCAGGCTAGACTTGACTTTCAAGCATTTATAGTACATTTATGTAACAGTTTTAAGAATATTCGTTATTTTTAGACTTAAGTCTTAGAATCTGTTGGTGTATTTGGGCCCAGGTCTTAAGAACTCTCAGTTGACACAAATTTGTATGCCCTCATAAAGTAGGAGGCAATAAGCATTGCACTTATCTATACCCACATCCGAAAGCTTGTGTTTTTCACTCCTCCACTACTGGGTGGCTCTTGCTCAAACTTTCCTAGTTGAATGACCTTAATGTGAAGATGATATTAAAGACAGATTTTTTGCTGTGAAGAGTTTTAGCTCAATTATGGCCCTGTGTCTGTCTATCATGTCCTGAAGTGTTTTTTTAATCCCCTCTTTTGCTAATGGGTGGATCTCGCTCAAACTTTGCTAGTTGAATGTCCTTTATGTGTTGATGATCATATAGGAATATAAGATGTATAGAAATATAACCACCAATTGAATGTTTTTTCACAACTGAACAGAGTAAATATTCCCAGGTTTTTTTTGCCCGATTTTGTAGCTAAAAAACAGCTATATTCCCAATCCCAAAAAGTAAACTTTTTTCCCAAATGTGCCAAAAAAAAGGGATTTTTTTAAGAAGTGTCTAATGCTTAGTTTATTTCAATTTTAATTCAATTACATCTAACAAATTATATAATAATGATTTATTTTGTTTTTTTCTTTTAATTTGAATTATTATAAAGATTTATATCAAATTAGTATTTCCCAATTTAGTGGACTTTTCATATGAAAAAAGAAGGCTACTGAATTTATTTTCCCAATTTCTTAAAAATGCCGCTAAAATTCCAAATTCGAAAGCCATGGGCTACCATCCCAAAAAGTGGAAAAAAAACCTGATTCCAGAAATTTTGTTTGTTAAACTTTTCTTAAACCACTAGGTGGATCATGCTAAATTTGTATGAGTTGAATGATTTTAATCTGAAGATTATTTTAAAGAAAGAAATTTTGGCTTCATCATGTTTTGGCTGAATTATGGCCCTTTGTCTGTTTTTTAATGATGAATGAATATTAGTCCCAAAATGTGTGTTTTGAACACGTCTTAACTACATGGTGGATCTAGGAATATTGACTATTTTTCAGCTGCACTGAGTTTGTAAAAAAACACTTCTAATGTAATGGGAGTGCTGTATTTAATACGGTAATGAGTAATGAATGTTTAAACCATTATTTTGCTGCCCTAGCTATTGCAAACGGCATTTTAATCTGCATATTTATAGCTCACAAGAGAATACTGCTTAGTCATTAAATGTACAGGTTTAAGTTGGTCAGGTTTTTTTGCTAGTGTCTCATGCGCAATAATTAGAGTGGTTTTAAGTTTCTAGAGGACATCATTTAAATATTCTCCTGTATTCTGTGTTTTTAGAACATCTTAAAACAAGTACATGTATAAGTTATTGCTGTCTATTAATGAATTATCTTACTTATTTAGGTCCAATTGCATTACATGTACATTAAAATAAAAGATTTTTTCTTCTAAGCAGCATAAGATGATTTAATTAAATGTTTTTTTATGTATTTGAAATTTGTGGTTTGATTGAAGTACGTTATTTTTTGGGCGTTTTTCATTTGGCACAGGGAGTGCAAAAAATAACCACGGTTAATAAAAAGCACAAAGTATCTTATTCTCAGTTTAAATTGGATGCATTTCAACGGCTCTGTTTACAAACATATGAATCATGGCATGTTATTGGGTAGGTATAAACCAGATTGTACCTGTCATATTTACACTTCTACAACCTTGAATAAATTGGTTAATTAAACATTAACAAAAACTCTGTGACGCGCGGCTTTCATTGATTTCCGATCGTGGTTTAGAGATACAGGTCTTGTGTGCATCAGTTATGTAAGTTTGACAAGTAATGCAATTCTATCAATATTTTTCTCTGGTGTGTGGCAGGCATAATTGAGCCTCATTCTGGGAAAACTGGGCTTAATGTATTTGTATAAAGTGTCAACTTTTTGGATTTGCCTGTGCGAATACTCCGCTTNTTTCCACCAAATGATTCATGGTCCTGGGGAAATAGACTTTTGTCTGACTTCAGATCTAGTGCCCCTTTCCTAGGCCACTTGGTGCTTTCTAAGTATCCCCTATTTGTTGATTAATGTAAAAGGTGTGCAGTGAGAGCTGCATGGGGAGCCTGTAGGCCCCATGTGGAGGAAAATATTGATGTGTTCAGAATACTCGAGTCTTTGTTATAATTCACAAAATAACCAGAGATGCATACAGTTTATTAGTCTTGTTTTACAATTAAAAAAAAATATATATATATTTTGAGGATTTAGTGTAAGACTGAAGTATCTGCTGTACAGTTTGTTACCAGGTCAACCATTTCATGTACATTATATCTTGATTGCACAGTAATACAATTTTGTACATTTTACTTTTTCACATGAAACTGCATTCCGATCAGATGATCCGAGCATGTGACCTGTTTTTCATACTCTGATAAATCTACAACTATGCAAACTAACTTGTTAATATTCACCAGGCTGGGTAGCTCAATTGGTAAACCGCTGGACTACATTGTACCACAGGGGCCAGTCAAAAAAAAAAAAAAAAAAAAAGGTAGTGTATGATTGTGTATACACTACCAATTTTTTTATATTTTTTTTTGACTGGCCCCTGTGCATTGTACATTAACCAAGGTTTACATCCCTTTCCATGCCACTTGTGTAGGCATTGGTCATGAAAATTTCTTTCTACAGCCATTTTCCCCCTACCACTGAATCGAGTAGAACAGTTGTTGAGTTACATATTGTTCTGGCAAAAACCAGTTTTTTCAGGAAAAGTGTGAGTTGATTAACTTACCACAGTGACTGAAATACNGCATTGTACATTATCCAAGGTTTACATCCCTTTCCATGCCACTTGTGTAGGCATTGGTCATGAACATTCTTTCTCCAGCCATTTTTCCCCCTACCACTGAATCGAGTAGAACAGTTGTTGAGTTACATATTGTACTGGCAGAAACCAGTTAATTCAGAAAAAGTGTGAGTTGATTAACTTACCACAGTGACTGAAATACTGTTGAGAAATGCGAAAAAAATTCAACTGAAGAAACAAAACAAATTTATGTGCATTGTTTATTATGCCCCTTTCGAAGAAGAGGGGGTATATTGCTTTGCACATGTCGGTCTGTCGGTCCGTCCACCAGGTGGTTTCCAGATGATAACTCAAGAACGCTTGGGCTTAGGATCATGAAACTTCATAGAAACATTGATCATGACTTGCAGATGAC
>VMBQ01009449.1:0-32240 GCA_007657795.1 Dreissena rostriformis
TATGGAACCTATTTGGAGAAAGGATACTGCTTGTTTGTTGAATAATATGCGTATAAATGACCTTAGTACCTTCAATAGTTCATAATGATGCATGCTTTATATCAACCGTTTCGCTACAAAGAACGTAATTTAAAATTGTTTTAAATACTCTATATATTGGATCTCCAGAGGGAGGAAATTATTAAAACGTGATACAGTCACTCTTTTATTAAATATTTCGGCCACAGACCTTTGTCAGTTAACGATTATACAGAAATTTTCACATAAAATTGTTTTAGCTCGTGTTCTACATGTATGCGTAGATCCGGCGGTTGGGTGACTCGAAAACTGGTCATACACATATGGTCATATAGACTGTACTGATCAGACATACCGAATTTGTTTCACATTTATCTTTCACATTTATACAAAATTTTAATCATTTTCCAACGGGATAAGAAAATGTTTCGGTTATTCGTTTTTAATTGACGTCAGTACATACATTTTTATGTATTGCCTGCTTACTATAACAGTATTCCACAGCGAATTCTGCATTTCCGATTCACTCAAAAGAGTGTGTGTTATCTGGTAAAAAGTGTCGAGTAATCGGGAATCGAAGTGCCATTGTCATTGAGATGATCGGTTAACGAAGTGCCCATTAAAATTTTGCATCCGACTCTAAACATTTGAATTTTCTCAAATACGTTAGTAAACTAAAATGTAACATGTTTTAACCTTAATGGACATATTTATCTTTTATTTCGAATATTAAGCACGTTCTTGATTTATTTCCAAGTATTTTTATTTTGTTGAAATATGTACTGATCTGCAATTCATGATTATTATCGATGGAATGTTATCGTGTTTTTTTTTTAAATAAATATAATCCACCGTTTTCCCGCGAATTTCTTTCTTCGCAATACAAAGTGCTATACCATTAATCAACCAAACACTGTTCAGTGTCTGAAAACCAAATGAACAGAACATAAATGCAAAAAAAGCTGAAGAACTCATCTCTCGTGCGTGGCTTTTGTTGTTCTCTGTTATCGAAGTGCAATCCGTTATCAAAGTATCCGCATACCCGGCGTGATATTATTTAGTAAAAAATAGATGATTCGATAGCCTTTTTTCTGTATGAATGTTTAAAGTCTGGTTTGTTTTGAGATCTATTTTTTCCACTTAACCTATTTGAAAATGACATTTTCAATATTGTCCCGGCTACGTACAGTCAAGAAGTAAAATACGATGTAATATATTTTTGGATCGAAAACCAACCGTCTGCGAAATAGTAGGGATCGATCCCGTGACCTCCAGGCCGCTAGGCGGACACCATAACCATCACATTACGGTGACCTCTTAAACATTAACGTTATAAGAATATTTGATACAATAAAATGTAATATGGAGTTTGTTCACGGAACTTCGGTAGGAAAGATGGACGTGTGCATTTTTTTCGGCGTAGCTGTTTAACCCAGCTTTTCACCTTAAATGACTTTTCTCAACAACCTATAAAATGTTGGGGAATTTCCCGCCACTAGACCCGAATGAAAATATTCAAATTTGTCATTGCCTGATTTGAGAGAAAAAAAACCTGAACATTGGCCACATTACTGCGTCTTTGTACAGCGAATAGGGTGTAACACTGACTGTTCAGTAGAGAGAAATCCGGACTACTCTCTGCATGTTCATACAACAAATTGACAAACATTTTGACCCCGTTACAGTTTAACATCAAATTCCACCTCTCAGAATTATAGGGTCAGTTCTCGGTAAGTCAATCATCAGGGAAAGACAGACTAGATTATCAATAAACACCGTATGTTGATAACTCAGTATTGCTCTCAAGATATAAAATAACACGAATTTTAGGGAAAGAAAAGCATTGTGAGAAAAAAGTACCGACATAGAATAGTATGAAATCGTTAATTTATTATTATGTGACATTGGCGGTCAGCCTGGTTGGAAATCGTTAATGTCGGCCAGAATAGGCTACCGAAATTTGCCAGTGTTCTGTTAATAACAGTCTGACTTCAACTTTCTATCGAATAGTATCTTGGTTACATGTTCCATTTACAAGACACAATGAGATTTTCAAAGACCCGCGTAATGCAAGATCGGTCTTATGCCATGTGCGGCCATACTAGCTATGGCTTTGCTATTGCGCATGCTGGGCCTGAGCTACGCTTGCCGCCTACGCCATAAGATACATTTTCGCATGACGCGGCACTAAAACTGTGACTTTTCAATTTAATTATTTACAAACGTAAATTTTCTTCATTTGTTTTAAAAAAAGGATATACGCCGACCATCATTTTAAAGATATGTCTTGTAATGTATGTTTAGTTTTTTTAGTTTAGTAACATAAAACGCTCATGTCACCTCTGTGCCAACGTACACGACTAGACAATACAAACAGATTAAAAAAAATCAGCAACAAACACACAACTAAATGTAAATTAAACCACTCGCCGGATCGGAGTACATGTGTATATTCAAATTTTCATTATTACAATTAGCCATTATACCGCCCTAAATTCTTTTTACCGCTATGGAACATTTTCGCAAGACTTTTCATTTTCGTATAAACATACTGACAATAAAATAAAAACGTCATTACAAAATTACACTCTTCCAATTACTTATTGGCAGTTCTGTTTAGGTTTACCTGTAGATTAATCGAAAGCATCAAGTGAAGAACAGTTTTTTTCTTTTTGACAAAATGTGGCTTTAATTTTTATTCAATGTTTAGTTTTAAGTGTTTACCCGATTGTCTCTTTTTGAAAAAAAACAAAAACACATACAAAATCAACAGACAAACTAAAACTAAACATGAGATAAATAATGTTCCTTTAAATATTCTGGACGATCATAGAATCAAACAATTAGTTCGCTATTCATAATACATGTACTATGAAACAGTCATCTCAGAGTAGCGGGTTTACGCGTGCAGTAGAAAAGTCTTCTAAACATACGGCGAATTCGGGATCCAAATCCGCCCAAACGAGTCGCGTTCACAGCTGCTCTCGTCAGCGTCTTGCGTTACCGGGAATGTCATTGAGCAGACGCCAATCCTCGATTCCGTTGTAAGGGGCAAGCGACTCATCTTCTAAATATAGTGTATACATAGAAAATCCCTCTCTCTCTCTGGGGCATTGTCGAATGATTACTGTATGAAGAAGAGATGGCAATTGGCTTCCAAGCAACTCCGTCGATGATGCATCTGATGTAAAACTTTATTGGCCCGCGGCAGCGTTCGCCGGCGCATTCTTGTGTTCACGTGACAAGAAGTAAAATGTCGAAAAAAATCGCTGGAAGGCATTACGATGGGACGACGACGCTTCCCTGTCGGTGTCGTTATCATCGAGAAGGGGCCATAACGTCCCCAATACGTGTACTTGAGTGATGGAACTGTGACAACGGGAGATGGCGGACATTCTCCAAAGCTGAAACAAACAGTGGATACATTTGATTCAGTCGTGGCTGGAACGGAATTTAATATGTGGGTCAATTATCATTAACACATACATGTTTTTACGTCAAAATTATTAGGAGAAACAGGCTATTCAAACTTGAAGCTCTTGTTTATAAGGAATATCTTCTAGTAACAATTACCAGAAAGCGAACAGGGAGGTAAGGAAGAAGATGAAAGAGGCCAAGTGGGAATGGATTGGGGCACAATTTACCATCATCGACAAAGAGATGACTGCAGGCAGTAGTAAGAAGGCCTACAGCACCCTCAAGACCCTCACAAAGACCAGTCAGCCCAAGGCCAGTGTTATATCAGACGCTGACGCGAATCTCCTTACCGAGAGTGTCACAGTCCTAAACAGGCGGACTAAATAATGTAGTGACCTCTACAACAACCCGCTTCAGCCAGACTCCAGTCTCCTTCAGAACAATCCCAAACCAGAAGCGGACGACGAAAGTCCATCCATACTTAAGGCAGATGTGGAGGAGGCAGTGCGTAGTCTTAAGGCAGGAAAATCTCCGGGAGTGGAAAACGTCCCTTCTGAGCTGATTTACCACGGAGGAGAGGCAACGACTGCAGCAATGACGACACTATGCCAAAAGATCTGGGAGGAGAAGAATTGGCCCAGTCACTGGTCATACTCCTACCGAAAAGGGGCAATCTCAAGTTGTGCGAGAATTACCGCACCATTTGCCTTATCAGTCATCCCAGCAAAGTCATGCTACGCCTCATCCTTAATTGATTGAAAAGTAAGGCCGAAGAATTGCTGGCCGAAGAGCAGGCTGAATTCAGAGCTGGGCGAAGCACAGTGATACAGATCTTCATCTGCAGAGTCATCATTGAGAAACACCTGCAACAACAACGTGAGCTCTTCCACAACTTCATTGACTTTAAGAAAGCTTTCGACCGCGTGTGGCATGATGGCCTATGGCATGTTATGAGAGGATTCAACATTGACGAAGGGCTGGTGAAAGTAATTCAAGACCTTTCCGGAATCGCCAGCAGCGCAGTATTTCTCAACGGACAGAAGGGGGACTACTTCAGGACATCAGTGGGCGTTCGTCCAGGATGTCTGCTCTCTCACGTCCTGTTCAACATTTTCCTTGAGAAGATAATGCAAGAGACTCTCCATGACCACCATACCTCTATATCCATCGTTGAAAGGCCCATCTCCAACTTGAGATTCGCTGATGACATTGACCTCATTGGTGGCTGAGGCAGTGAACTTCAAGATTTCACCAACAAATTCTATGAAAGAGCAGTCCAGAGCATACGGGATGGGGGTCAGCACGAAAAAATCCAAGAGCATGTAGAACAGCACGACCAACACCAGTGCAGACATCACCATGAACGGCGAGAAGCTAGAAGAAATGACCAGCTTCAAGTACTTGGGCGCAACCATTTCCACGGATGGTACCAATACCACTGATGACCGAATAAGAATTGCCATGACGACCGCAGCGATGGCCAGACTGAGCAGGCTGTGGACAAGCAGTTCCATCAGCTTCCCCACCAAGTACAGGCTATACAAGTCCCTCGTAGCCTCAATCCTACTCTACGGCTGCGAGATCTGGACGTTTCACGTGGACACAGAGCGCAGGATACAGGCATTTGAACATAAATGTCTCCGAAAACTGCTCCGCATCTCCTACACGGAGCACAAAACCAACGAGTACGTCCGGAACATGACTGTGCACAACACGTGTTGATCCACAACAGCCCCTACTGTCGACCGTCAAACGGCGAATGCTGGCTTGGTTTGGACACGTCACCATACAGACACGACTCTCTGTGCAAGACTGTTCTCCAGGGCACGCTGGAGGGAGGTAGACGTCGAGGCCGTCAGAGAAAAAAACTGGATGGGCGATGTTAAAGAGTGGACATCCTTTCCCATGGATGAATTACTCTCAACAGCACACAACAGACCTGACTGGAGGAGGATTTCTGTATCGTCGTCCCTCTTTTCCCCCTAACGGCCAAACCTGTCAAGGGATCGATGATGATGATGATGATGATAAGTACATCGATCATTGATCTCAGCAAGAGATTCGTATCTAGACTAGATCCTATTAAATAGAAAGTACACATATTGACTAAATTGTAAAACATTATCCGGACAGCTTATGATCAATTGGTCGAATTTTCTGTTATAAATAATAAATCTATCCCGTGATTGCCGTGAAATCACAAAAGGTCAAGCTATAACACAATTTTTCAAAGATACACCCAAATCTTTAATTTAAAGTTTACCTTCTAATTGGAATTGTTTAACAATCTCATCCCATGCCGGATTGGACGCCACAACCACTGCGTCGGTCGCATCATTCCCTGCCAATTCAGTGTTGCCTGAAGCTGAAAAATATCGATCCGCTTGTCAAAATCCAGAAATCGCGGCATGTCCAAACTATGGCTTTTCACATAACAAGCATCACGTCAAAAGTAATGGACTTGCGGTCCTTCGTATTGTGTCATTGGACGCCATGTAAGATTTCTGTGTAACATAATAGACTTAAACTATGTCTGACAATCGTAATGTGTTTTTTACCCCTCGAAACCTCGGTATAGACAATAAAATCATCTAATCTGAAAGGATAGTTACATAGTAATAGGTCATTAAAAGGTTTTGGTGGCCATCTTGGCGGCCATTTTGGACGCCATGTTGGATTTGTGTGTAATCTAATACACTTAAACAATGTCTTATAATCTTAATGTGTTGTTTGCCCCTTGAAACCTATGTATATCCACCAAAATAATCAACTTTGAGTGGATATGTACATAGTTATGATCATAAATAGGTTTTGTCGGCCATCTTGGGGGTCATTTTAGACACCATGTTGGATTTTTGTGTACTATTGTTGACTTAAACAATGTCTGATGATCTTTATGTGTTCTTTGCCCCTTGAAACGTAGGTATAGACACCAAATCCGTCAAATTTGAGTGGATAGTTACATAGTTATGATCATTTATAGGTTTTGGTGGATATTTTGGCGGCCATTTTGGATTTGGGTGTAATATAATAAACTAAAACAATGTATGATGATCTAAATGTGTTTTTTGCCCCTTGAAACCCATATATAGCCACCACAATAATCAAATTTGAGTGGATATTTACATAGTTATGATCATTTATAGGTTTTAGCGGCCATCTTGGCGGCCATTTTCGACGCCATGTTGGATTTGTGTGTACAATTGTACACTAAAACAATGTCTGATGATCTTTATGTGTTCTTTGCCCCTTGAAACCTAGGAATAGACACCAAATTCATCAAATTTGATTGTATAGTTACATAGTTATGATCATTAATAGGTATTGGCGGCCATCTTGGCGGCCATCTTGAAAAAAAAAACTTTCGGANAGGTTCAGCTAAAATACCTTTTGTAGCAATTTTTTGGTGGTTGAAGTTTTTTTTTCATATATTGACCCTACTAAAATACTACATGCAATTTGCGGTTCAATTTCTCCCAGACAATTTATGAAAATTAAGCTGATTGATGCCCTATCTTCAACGGAGAAAAAATACCAAAAACTGCCAGTACCAGACTGTTATCAACCATTTTCATATGCTACTGGTATGCATCTTCCAAGATATATATATAGGTGTAGTTTTGCCCCCCTAACTGGTACACCCACCTCAATTTTGGGTACTTGGCTGAAGGACTAAACACGATGGCGACAACGTCATTGTTGTTAACTCAAGCAACAGAGCAGTTACACGGAGATTAAATTAAGTGACAGAAAATTCCATAAATGGCTCATTATATTGATGTAAGCATTATTCATAATTACATTTACGATTTTTTTTCAGGTCAATTTAAATTTGGCAAATTAAAATCAATGATGTTCTGTTTGTAAATGTACATTGCTATAGTACATAATCACATAATTTTTGCCAATCTTCGCATGTACACAACTTGAAATAAGTTAAATCTGTTATTAAGTAATAATAATAATACTTCTAGTACCAAGAAGTTTGTAAATACGGGCCCTGTACCGTAATTGAATACCAGTTTAATGTTTTATTAAGTTATAATAATAATAACGATACTAATAAATTAATAATAATAATAATCCTTTTCCTTTTCCTCCATGCATCATCAACATTCTTCATATTTATCACAATCATCATCATTGTCATTATAAATATGACCTATCATAAACACCACAAGTGTTGGGCGCGTGGCCAAGTGCTTTAACAGCATCAATATTTCGTAAAACATGAAAAAAACACTGATATATAGATCCTCATATAGATTATATAGAGCTATGAGGATCTGATCTAGAGCTATATCAGAAGTTATATTATATCAGATTTTTTTTTGTCAAAATGATGATTTTTTGTTTGTTTTATGACATATTGATAGTGTTAAAGTGACTTGGCCACGTGCCTAACACCTGTGATAAACATAAGACTTAGTAGTTATCGTAATAATAATTAATTATTATAATTAAAAACAATAATACTAAAGCAGTTATATATCTAATAATAATAAAAGTAATAAAGTAAATATAATAGTCATCACTGTCATCTCCATACATTTATCATCTTTATAATTTATGATTTTGTTTCATCCTAAAATATCTGTCAATTAAAGCCTGTCATCATCATCATCATCATCATCATCATCATCATCTCTTATTATAATATTTCAGCGTAGTCAGTTGCCTCTCTGCATACAGGTCGGAGGGGGTTCACTCCAAGTTGGTGAGTGCAATTAGATTCACATGCAGTTCGTAAATTAAAATAATATGAATATCATTTCAGAGTTGCTTGATCTTAAATCATTCTCTGTATTATTGACAATCTCTTAATTCTCTGTATTATTGACACTCTTAATTTCCTGTATTATTTACAACCTCTTAATTCTCTGAATTATTTACACTCATAATTCTCTGGATTATTTACACTCTTAATTCTCTGTATTATTTACAATCTATTAATTCTCTGTATGAGTTACACTCTCTTAATTCTCTATATTATTTACACTCTCTTAATTCTCTGTATTATTTACACTCTTAATTCTCTTTATTAGTTACACTCTTAATTCTCTGTATTATTTACAATCTATTTATTCTCTGTATGAGTTACACTTTCTTAATTCTCTGTATTATTTACAATCTATTAATTCTCTGTATTATTTACACTCTTAATTCTCTGTATTATTTACACTCTTAATTCTCTGTATTATTTACACTCTTAATTCTCTGTATAATTTGCAATCTCTGTATTCTTTGTATGAGTTACAATCTCTTAATTCTCTGTATGAGTTACACTCACTAAATTCTCTGTCTTATTTGCACTCTTAATTCTCTGTATTATTCACACTCTTAATTCTCTTTATTATTTACACTCTAAGTTCTCTGTATTATTTACAATCTCTTAATTCTCTGTATGAGTTACATGTTCTTAATTCTGTGTATATTTACAATCTCTTAATTCTCTGTATTATTTTCACTCTTAATTTCTTTCCTTAATTTAAAAAAAAAACTGTGCGCTGGAGTTTGCAAATTGACCAATCATAAAAAAGGTGAACTTCGCTCAGAAATCTATTTTTAGAACGGTAAAGTAACAACTTTGAACCAGAATAAACTTTCAACAAACTTTAATTGTAATTTTAACAATTTAATTCAAGATTAAAATTAGCCAATTCTCTGTATTATTTACAATCTCTAAATTCTCTGTATTATTTACAATCTCTTAATTCTCTGTTTGAGTCACACTCTTAATTCTCTGTATTATTTACACTCTTAATTCTTTGTATTATTTACATTTTTAATTCTCTGTATTATTTACACTCTTAATTCTCTGTATTATTTACACTCTTAATTCTCTGTATTAGTTTACAGGTCTATGTCCCCAGAAGGGGTTAGACCTTACTGGAAGATAGATAGATAAGTTGCACTCTATTAATTAACTTATCTGTATTAGTTGCACTCTTAATTCTCTGTATTAGCTGTACTCTATAAATTATCAGTATTATTTACATTCTTAATTCTCTGTATTAGTTGCACTCTTAATTCTATGTATTAGTTGCACAATCTAAATTCTCTGTATTATTTACACTCTTATTTCTCTGTTTAGTTTCACTCTTAATTCTCTGTATTACTTACACTCTAAATTCTCTGGTTTATTTACAATCTTATTTCTCTGTATTAGTTGCTGTTTTTATTCTCTGTATTAGTTGCACTCATAATTATCTGTATTAGTTGCACTCTCTTAATTCTCTGTATTATTTACACTGTTAATTCTCTGTATTAGTTGCACACTCAGGTTTTTTTCTTCTTTGGGACCCGCTGAATATCAGCCATTTCAACTAGACATATTTTTCCCCTCTGACAGAAATTTTCCCCAAAACAATGAGATAATTTATTTTTTGAATCTCTGTATTAGTTGTACTCTTAATTCTCTGTATTATTAGCACTCTCTTAATTCTCTGTATTATTTACACTATTTATTCTCTGTATTAGTTGCACTCTTAATTCTCTGTATAAGTGCACACTCTTAATTCTCTGTATTATTTACACTCTTTATTCTCTGTATTAGTTGCACTCCTAATTCTCGGTATAAGTTGCAAACTCTTAATTCTCTGTATTATTTTAATTTACACTCTTAATTCTTTGTATTAGTTGCACTCTCTTAATTCTCTGGATTATTTTTACTCATAATTGTCTGTATTAGTTGCACAATCTTAATTCTCTGTATTAGTTGCACTATTTTAATTCTCTGTATTATTTACTCTCTTAATTCTCTGTATTAGATACACTCTTAATTCTATGTATTAGATTCACTCTTAATTCTCTTTATTTGTTGCACTCTTAATTCTCTGTATTAGTTGCACTCTTAATTCTTTGTATTAGTTGCTGTCTTAATTCTCTGTATAAGTAGCACTATATATTCTCTGTATAAGTTGCACTCTCTTTATTCTCTGTATTAATTGCACTCTCTTAATTCTCGTAATTATTTACACTCTTAATTATGTGTATTAGTTACACCCTTAATTCTCTGTATTTTTTACACTATAAATTCTCTGTATTAGTTGCACTCTCTCTTAATTCTCTGTATTATTTACACTCATTTAATTTTCTGTATTTTTTAAACTCTCCTAATTCTCTGTTTTAGTTTCACTCTCTTAAATGTCTGTATTATTGACACTCTTAATTCTCTGTATTTTGTACATCCTCCAAATTCTCTGTATTAGTTGCACTCTCTGAAATGTCTGTATTATTTACACTCTCTTAATTCTCTGTATTTTTTACACTCTCTAATTCTCTGTATTAGTTACACACTCTTAATTCTCTGTATTAGTTACACACTCTTAATTCTCTGTATTATTTACACTCATTTAATTTTCTGTATTTTTTACACTCTCCTAATTCTCTGTACATATTAGTTGCACTCTCTTAATTCTCTGTATTAGTTGCACAATCTTAATTCTCTGTATTAGTTGCACTATTTTAATTCTCTGTATTATTTACTCTCTTAATTCTCTGTTTTAGATACACTCTTAATTCTTTGTATTAGATTCACTCTTAATTCTCTTTATTTGTTGCACTCTTAATTCTCTGTATTAGTTGCACTCTTAATTCTTTGTATTAGTTGCTCTCTTAATTCTCTGTATAAGTTGCACTCTTTATTCTCGGTATTAGTTGCACTCTCTTTATTCTCTGTATTAATTACACTCTCTTAATTCTCGTAATTATTTAATTATGTGTATTAGTTACACTCTTAATTCTCTGTATTTTTACACTCTAAATTCTCTGTATTAGTTGCACCCTCTCTTTATTCTCTGTATTGTTTGCACTCATTTAATTTTCTGCATTTTTTACACTCTCCTAATTCTCTGTAATAGTTGCACTCTCTTAAATGGCTGTATTATTGACACATTTAATTCTCTGTATTTTGTACATCCTCCGTATTCTCTGTATTAGTTGCACTCTCTTAAATGGCTGTATTATTGACACTCTTAATTCTCTGTATTTTGTACATCCTCCTAATTCTCTGTATTATTTGCACTCATTTAATTTTCTGTATTTTGTACACTCTCCTTATTCTCTGCATTAGTTGCACTCTCTTAAATGGCTGTATTATTGACGCTCTTAATTCTCTGTATGTTGTACATCCTCCTAATTCTCTGTATTAGTTGCACTCTCTGAAATGTCTGTATTATTTACACTCTCTTAATTCTCTGTATTTTTTACACTTTCTAATTCTCTGAATTATTTACACTCTCTTAATTCTCTGTATTTTTTACACTCTCTAATTCTCTGTATTAGTTACACACTCGTAATTCTCTGTATTATTTACACTTATTTAATTTTCTGTATTTTTTACACTCTCCTTATTCTCTGTATTAGTTGCACTCTCTTAAATGTCTGTATTATTGACACTCTTAATTCTCTGTCTTTTGTACACCCTCCTAATTCTCTGTATTAGTTGCACTCTCTGAAATGTCTGTATTATTTACACTCTTTTAATTCTCTGTATTTTTTACACCCTCTAATTCTCTGTATTAGTTACACTCTCTTAAGTCTCTGTATTAGTTACACTCTCTTAATTTTCTGTATAAGTTCTAATTCTCTGTATTAGTTACACACTCTAAGTTCTCTGTATTAGTTACACACTCTAAGTTCTCTGTATTAGTTAGACACTCTAAATTCTCTGTATGAGTTGCATTCTTTATTCTCTGTATTTTTTAAACTCTCTTATTTCTCTGTATTAGTTGCACTCTCTGAAATATCTGTATTATTTACACTCTAAATTCTCTGTATTTTTCACACTCTCTAATTCTCTGTATTAGTTACACACTCTTAATTCTCTGCATTAGTTACACTTTCTTAATTCTCTGTAATATTTACACTCTCTTAATTCTCTGTATTAGTTACTCTCTCTAATTCTATGTATTGGTAACACTCTCTTAATTCTCTGTATTAGTAACACTCTCTTCATTCTCTGTATTAGTTGCACTCTCTTAATCACTGTATTAGTTACACTCTCTAATTCTCTGTATTATTTACACACTCTAAGTTCTCTGTATTAGTTAGACACTATTAATTCTCTGTATTAGTTACACTCTCTTAATTCTCTGAGTTAGTTGCACTCTCTTAATTCTCTGTATTAGTTGTATTTTTTATTCTCTGTATTTTTATACGCCCGTTTTTTAAAACGGGACGTATTATAAGATCACCCTTGGCGGGCGGGCGGCGGCTGCGTCCACAGCAGTGTCCGTTTTCTAATTCAAATACTTTTCATCCGATCTTCACCAAACTTAGTCAGATGTTGTATCTAGACAATATCTAGTTCAAGTTCGAATATGGGTCATGCCGGGTCAAAAACTAGGTCACGGGGTCACTAAGTGCATTTCAATGATTTAGCATGGTGTCCGCTCTCGTATTGAAGTAGTTTTCATCCGATCTTCACAAAATTTGGTCACAAGTTGTTTCTTAATGATATCTATGTCAAGTTCGAATATGGGTCATGTCGGGTCAAAAACTAGGTCACGACGTCACTTAGTGCATTTCAAGCATTTAACATGGTGTCCGCTCTCTTATTGAAGAAGTTTTAACCCGATCTTCACCAAATTTGGTCACAATTTGTGTCTTAATGATATCTAGATCAAGTTCGAATATGGGTCATGACGGGTCAAAAACTAGGTCACGAGGTCAATTAGTGCATTTCAAGCATTTCGCATGGTGTCCGCTCTCTAATTGAAGTAGTTTTCATCCGATCTTCACCAAATTTGGTCACAAGTTGTGTCTTAATGATATCTAGGTCAGGTGTATATATATGGATAAGAGGATGATGCACGCCAAATGGCATTGTACACCATCTGTTAATAAGAGAGTTATGGCCCTTTGTATCTTGAAAAAATGCTTCTTAATATAAGCTTAGCTTTATCTACATTTACACATGAGCCAGAGCCATGAAACTGGCCATAGTTGTTCTCAATCATCTGGGGATGCTTCACATTCATAATCCCATAATCCTAGGGGCTAAGGTCAAGGTCACCCATTGAGGTCAAAGGTCACAAATTTGATGAATTATTCATTATTTAGTCATTCCTTTACTATGCATCAAATGATTCTGTAATAACTGTCCACAATTGTTCTCCGTTATCTAGCTGAGTGTCAAATATAAGATCCAGGTTGCTAGGGTCATGGTCAAAGTCACACACAAAGGTCAAAATCATACAATCTCTACGTATGAAATGCACCAGTGAATTTGGTTTGACACTTATGCGAAGATTAATAATATATTAACTTTAAATACATGATTTTCAACTAAAACAAAATTAAAGCAATAATCACTACATATTTAATGTCACACGTCACTAATTANATTACTTATTTGTTAAAAAAAATCATAATATCTATAGAACACTCTCACGAATGAGCAAGCTCTCGACTTTAACCCATTACAAATGGTGAAATAATTTAAAAAGACATCCTTAAAAATGTTATCTGGGTCGCGCCTTATTCTCCCAACACAGATCTTAAAGTCACATGGTATACATGTAGGTGCAGTGTAAACAATGCAAGGTGTAAATCATATCAAACCTGCTATTTAGCAGCACATCATTTAGTGTTCGCACTCCATCATTTTGCCCAATCTGTTTTTCATGAGGTGGATTTGGCACATCCATCTTTTAGCCCTATATCATGATAGTTCATCATTGAAACTACCAGGTAGTAGGTTCTGCCCCTGAATAAATAAAATATAGCAAAATATTTATGTATGATTGTGTTATAGTTGAAAATAATATATGACAATGAAAAACAAAGGTCTGCTGAAGTATTGAATCTCAATACAATCTTAACGATATTCAGATAGTCCAGAAACATATTTACTGAGAACATTTAATCAGTTTTCTTAAGCTGCAACCTCTTGGTCATGTCTGACAATTCATTGGAAATATAAAGTTTCAAAAGCATTACCACATATTTGTGTAGTTGGTCATGCTTTATGAGAAAGATAATTTTTTCTTTCTACTTTCTTTATTTGTTGTTATGAATCTTAGATCATCATTGCTTTCATGTTAAACTTGATCATGAACACAACCATTAATATTGACATCCAAAACTATAAATTTTGACAAAAATAGAAACATTTAAATATGTACCAATAAAAATAATCAAATATACATTGTAATTAAACACATTCCTGACATATGCATCAATGCTATCATTACGCATGGAATTGTCATCGCTAACCTGACATTGTGAGATTGCACAAAGATTTGCAACATAAATTTGATATTAGTTTTTAATACAACCTTGTTCAGTTCACAGTCTGTTAAATGAAATACAATAATTTTGAGTACATAAAATGAAAGTAGAATACGTCTAAGGAAATATATGCCCGTAAATTGTTCAACTAAATGTTAATATTGTCATTATAGAAAAGTGTTCAACAACAAATGATAAATTGAGAAGTGTTTAAGATTTTGACAACTACCTAGGAAAACAGACACATAAACAGCGTCTAAAATCGTCGTTATGACCGCCAAAACGGCTCATACAAACATCATGATTGGTGTAATAGATTCATTAAACATGAAATTCCATCCTTTAAGACCAACTTTGATTTTTTTTTTATGAGAAAAACAAATGAAAAACTTATTTTAATTTACCTTTGACAAAAACCAGGAAGTTTATCCGAAAATTGTCACTGTCGACTGTGCCCTACTGTATTCATTGTTATTAAAGCTGAGGTTTATTTAAACCATAAAAAATCAAGAGAAAATACGGAAAATTAAAGTTCCACTGACTTATTTTTATTGGTTTAGATTATAGTTCAAAGTTAATGGCAAACAAGTTGTTATTGTTTTGACAAAGTCCGCGAAACGGTAGTTAGAGACCGTCAAGACTCAAGTGAGCAACTTATTCTCTCGTATGTACATACAATAAAAACTATGTCGTAGCCAATGCTTAACAATTTTGATTCAATAATATTTTTTTTTACATGTATTAAAGTTCAAAGTAAAACTATTATTAATGGCAATCCTTAACAATTTTGATTCAATCATATTTTTTTTACATGTATTAAAACTTGGTGCAGCTTGGAACATAAATTTGATATTAGTTTTTAATACAACCTTGTTCAGTTCACAGTCTGTTAAATGTAATACAATAATTTTGAGTACATAAAATGAAAGTAGAATACGTCTAAGGAAATATATGCCCGTAAATTGTTCAACGAAATGTTAATATTGTCATTATAGAAAAGTTCAACAACAAATACGCGTGTGCTTGCGTGTTTGCGTCTGCACCGAGCGTGTGCTTGCGTGTTTGCGTCTGCACCGAGCTTGTCTAGACTGTTACTTTGTCATTTATTATACAATTTCAAAATACCTTTCCACAAATGACCACCATCATTAGACGATCAGTCATATGTAACACCCGTCTCATTACCTCAAAGGTCCCACATGCAAGTAGATGTCAAAGGTAAAATTCAAGCACGAAAAAGATTGTCCGGACAGCAACTTTTTCATTCATCATGCAATTTTCAAATCACTTACCACAAATGGCCACCATAAAAAAAAACGTGGAGTCAGGTGTAACACCCATCACCCTACCTCAAAGGTCAAGGTCACACTAAGAGGTAAAAAAATCAACCAAGGCAGTACAGTAACTTCATCATTCATCAAGAAATTTTAAATTTTAGAATAAATTGCAACAAATGATTAAACCATTTGTTACGTGTAACATCCATCTTCCTACATCACAGTTCAAGGTAACCCTTAAAGGTCAAAGGTTAAATTTTGCCATTAAACAGCTTTTCCAGACTGTAACTTTTTCATCCATGCAATTTTAAAATAACTTTCCACAAATGATCACCATTAAGATGGCACGTTGTATGTAATACCTGTCTCCCTTCTTCTAAGGTCAAGGTATGACTTAGAGGTCAAATGTCAAATTTTGCCATACAACAGCTTGTCTGGACAGTTACTTATCATTCTTTATGCAATTATAGAAAAACTTACAACAAATTTCCACCATAAAAAGATAACGTGTTGTGTTTTACACAGATCTTCATACCATAAAGGTCAAGGTAACACTTAAAGGTCAAAGGTTAAATTTTTGCCATAAAACATCTTGTCGGGACTTTAAATTAATTATTCATCATGTAGTTATATAACAATTTTTTGTATTGGTCACACTTAAAGGGCAATCGTAGAGTTTGCCGTAAAACATTTTGTTTAGACAGTATTTTTATCATTAATTGTGCAATTTAAAAATAGTTGACTGAAAATGTTTATTATGTGAAAACGGCATCTTCCTAGTTCAAAGTTCAAGGTCACACAAAAAGTCAAAGATAAAGTTTGATCATTATACAGCTTTTCCAGACAGGAACTTAATAATACGCAATACAATTTTAAAATATCTTACCACAGACGTTCACCATGTAGATGGCTTGTCTTCGACCAGTCTCGTAGCTCAAAGGTCAAGGTCACATTTAAAGGCAAAATGTCCAATTTATGCATGTTACAGTTAATCTGGACTGTAACTTGATCATGCAGTTTTTTCTTAGATTATTTACTAGATGTGTCATGCGCAAGTCCTGTTTCCCTTGGAGAGAGGTCAAGGGTCAGACTTAAGATGGTAGATCAAACATGTGCATTCTTGTGCTTTTAAAATAATTTACTGACATTTCTGACAATTATCTCTACATTTTGAAGACATGCATCTAGCTTGTTAGGGATCTTCGTGTGAAGAACATTTTAAATCAAAATTGAATGTTAGATAAATAAATAATGAAATAGACTATGCTTCTCAAATGATATCAGAAACAGTCCCAGAGTTGTCAACCATTTGTTCTTGGACATTAGAGTATAAAATCCAGCCTTTCCATTTCTCTTGGCAGTTATCACCAAAGTCATTTGTCTTCTATTACCGTCTTCATTTGGTTATCTATAAGTGTATTTAGGCATTTGATTCTCTATTACTGTTTATGTCTATTGGTCCTCTTTTACTGTTTTTAGGGCGATTGGACCTCTAATAATGTTTCAAGTATTTTGGTTCTTTATTACTGTTTAAAGTCTTATGATCTTTTACTGTTTTAAGTCATTTGGTCTTCTAATACTGCAATAAGTCATTTGGTCCTCTAATACTATTTCAGTCATTTAGTCCTCTATTACTGTGTTTGTCCCACTGGTGCAGTTTTAAGTCACTTGGTTGTATATTTGTATTATATTATTTATGTATTTATAATTTTCAGGTTGTGGCCAAGGAAGAGCTGAACTCCCTGCCTGAGCGAGGATGGCAACACTAAAGGGGACCATTGTTGCCCTTACTGTGGGAAACCTGGGGAACAACATCTCCTACGCAGGACGGCATAACTCAGGAAGAACTACCCCAACACCATCATCAGCAATTTTGTACACCTAGCAGGTATAACAGTATTGTGTCTAGTGCTATTAGGGGGGAAAGTGTCAATGTTGTTGGTGAAGATTTCTAAAATGTTGATAACTTGGGTATACTAATGCTAATTGACCTTGCAACAATTGTTTTATTCATTGTAACAAAATGTTTGGTTTTAAAAGTAAACTTATGCAGTAATTTTCATTGTGCACATTATATTTTTCTCACTGGTGTTTGTGAACAATTCATTTATAAGTTTGTCCCCAATTGTAATACATTCTCCAAAATACACACCCTTTTTGAAGATTTAAATTAAGCATGGCTCTGGATAAAATATCATGATCTCCATGGCGTAAATGTCTCTTATTTCTTGTCTCAAAGGCCAAGCAATGATCAAAAAATGAAAAAGGCTGTGGAAATATACTGGAGCTGATATGTAAATGATTTCATACGTGGACTTCACAGCGCAAGAATTTTATCAACTCATCCTTGGGATAAACCCAGAAAGAAATTGGTGATTGATCGCCGTTGATTCAAGACAAAAACATAACCAGACAAAAAAAATAAGAGAAAAAAGTTAGAAAGATCAGCAACAAGAAAATATATGAAGAAAAGACTCGCAAGAGCATAAACGAAGAAAGACTCACAAGAGCGTTAATGAAGAAAGACTCACAAGAGCATTCACGAAGAAAGACTCACAAGAGCATCAACGAAGAAAGATTCACAAGAGCATACATGGAGAAAGATTCACAAAAGCATTAATGAAGAAAGACTCACAAGAGCATAAACAAAGAAAGACTCACAAGAGCATAAATGAAGAAAGACTCACAAGAGCGTTAATGAAGAAAGACTCACAAGAGCATTCATGAAGAAAGACTCACAAGAGCATCAACGGAGAAAGATTCACAAGAGCATTAATGGAGAAAGATTCACAAGAGCATTAATGAAGAAAGACTCACAAGGGCATAAATGAAGAAAGACTCACAATAGCATAACTGAAGAAAAACTCACAAGAGCATAAATGAAGAAAGTCTCACAAGATCATTAACGAAGAAAGATTCACAAGAGCATTAATGAAGAAAGACTCACAAGAGCATAAATGAAGAAAGACTCACAAGAGCATAAACGAAGAAAGACTCACAAGAGCATAAACGAAGAAAGACTTACAACAGCGTTAATAAAGAAAGACTCACAAGAGCATTCATTTAGAAAGACTTACAAGAGCATAAACGAAGAAAGACTCACAAGAGCATTCATGAAGAAAGACTCACAAGAGCATTAATGAAGAAAGACCCACAAAAGCATTAATTAAGAAAGACTGACAAGAGCAAAAACGAAACAAAGAAAGTCTCACAAGAGCATTAATGGAGAAAGACTCACAAGAGCATTGATGAAGAAAGACTCACAAGAGCATGAACGAAGAAAGACTCACAACAGTGTTAATAAAGAGAGACTCACAAGAGCATAAATAAAAAAAGACTCACAAGAGCAATAATGAAGAAAGACTCACAAGAGCAATAATGAAGAAAGACTCACAAGAGCATTAATGAAGAAAGATTCACAAGAGCATTAATGAAGAAAGACTCACAAGACCATAAATGAAGAAAGACTCACAAGAGCAATATTAAAGAAAGACTAACAAGAGCATTAATGAAGAAAGCCTCACAAGAGCATCAATTAAGGAAGACTCACAAGAGCACAAACGAAACGAAGAAAGTCTCACAAGAGCATTAATGGAGAAAGACTCAAAAGAGCATTAATGAAGAAAGACTCACAAGAGCATGAACGAAGAAAGACTCACAACAGCAATAATGAAGAAAGACTCACGAGAGCATAAATGAAGACAGACTCACAAGAGCAATAATGAAGAAAGACTCACAAGAGCATAAATGAAGACAGTCTCACACGAACGTTAATGTAGAAAGACTCACAAGAGCATAAACGAAGAAAGAGTCACAAAAGCATAAACGAAGAAAGATTCACAACAGCGTTAATGAAGAAAGACTCACAATAGCATAGATGAAGAAAGACTCACAAGAGCATTGATGAAGAAAGACTCACAAGATCATTGAGGAAGAAAGACTCAAAATAGCATTAACAAAGAAAGACTAACAAGAGCATTAATGAAGAAAGACTCACAAAAGAATTAATGAAGAAAGACTCACAAGAGCAATAATGAAGAACGACTCACAAGAGCATAAATGAAGAAAGACTCACAAGAGCATTAATGAAGAAAGACTCAAAAGAGCATAAATGAAAAAAGACTCACAAGAGCAATAATGAAGAAAGTCTCACAAGAGCATAAACGAAGAAAGGCGCACAAGAGCATTTATGAAATACGACTCACAAGAGCATAAATGTAGAAATGAATCACAAGAGCATAAATGAAGAACGACTCACAAGAGCAATTTTCATAGGGATTTGTCCCTTTGTCCCCAATTTTGTCACTTGTATTAAATCTGTCCAATATTATCAATAATGCTTATAAAAGCTTCTTACATATTTCCAATTTCATCAATAATTCATATAAAAGCTTATTGCATAACCTTACAGTTTCACAGCTTCTTTTGTGGATCCATGTACAAAGACATTTTTAACAAGCATTTACTTGAACTAAGAAGTCTGTTATGGACATTCCTACTTGATATAGATTAATGGTTGTTATTAACAAGTTTGTCTTTTAGCTATTGTTAGGGTATTGGCACAAACATTCCTTGCCAATCAACAAACAATTGGATTATGGTTTATTTAATACTTGTCAAGCCAAATGTTGTTATAATATTATTGTTTTTATGTCACCATCAAATGTTTGCTAAATTTCTTGTTTTTACCTGCATAGCAATGCTACTTATGCAACATATCCAGGGTAACACAAACTTGTATAAATAGGAACTACAGACCTCACTCGGGACTGCATTTTCTATTTGTAAATAAATTGTGTTACTCTATTTGGCGTTGCAGGTAAGAAACTGATTTAACTACATTATATTTGATTTATTTATTTTTACTTTAAGTTTCAAATACTTAACTGTTTTATGGTAATATAATGATTTATTCTGAATTTTTGTCAGTTTTAATGATAAGTCAGTTTTGAAATAAAACATGGTTACTTATAATAATGTATTACTATTTCATGCAACAGAATGAATTCTTTTAATTAATATCGTTTTAATAATTATGTTGATTACTGTATAGTTAACTAATATTCATTGTAAAAGCGAGTGGCTCTATTATAAAGACCTAACCTTGCCTTATTCCCTAAGAAATTGTGTATTAGTGATTTTAAGTAATTTGTGTATTGTAATTGTATATTAGACTGCATTTTCTATTTGTAAATAAATTGTGTTACTCTATTTGGCGTTGCAGTCCGGCTTCCTCACAAATCTCTCACGGAAAAGCTATACAACTTCAAGAAGTCGTTACCTCAAAATTATTCAATTTTCAAAAGACAATTCAAGATTTAATAAACAATTTGAAAAACAAAACATATTCGAAAGAACTTACAAATATAAGAAGTTAAGAACAAACGTTCACTAAGATTTATAATAATTGACAACAAACTAACAACAAAAGTTGTCAAAACTGGTGAGAATACTACAAGATCCCTGAATTCTTCATGCTGAGGAGGCCGACTGCTCCAGTGCCATCTTTCCTAAGATCGACCCCAACCCAGGACCATTCAGAGGAGACGACCCACAGCCATAACCCGTCAAAGGATACCACCCCCAACCAGGACCCGTCAGAGGAATCTACCCCCACCCAGGACCCAACCAGCCTCAGAAGACAGTGCCCGCTGCAGAAGTCAACCCAAGCTTCTGCTGACATCAGACGTGCAGGAACCATGGAATTCGCAGGTAGGCCCTTTTCTGTTGATAGTGTTGGTAGATTTGACCCCAAGAATGATGACGCAAGGGCTTGGTTAGAAAGATATATTTACATTGGTGGTATTTCAAAAACTTCCTCAAGCCAATTGGCACAATGTTTTGGGTTATTTTAACAATAGGGTCTGTATTTGATTGGTTCATTAGTCTCTCTGAGGACATTAAAGAAGATTTTGAATTGTTAAAAACTCAGTTTTTAAGGAGATTTTCACAAAAAGTTGATTTAATTCATACAACTTCTGAAATTTTTCAAATGAAACAGGGAAAATAAAAAAGTTCAGGATTTTGTTTATGAAGTTGAGAACATGGCACTTAAAGCAGGTATTTCCCAAGACACTATTTTTAGCGCAATACATTGTGGGTTACTCCCGCATATTAGGGCTGATCTAATAAGAAATCCTCCAAGCAATTTAGATGAGCTTTTAAAAACGTCTGAGCAGTCTGAAAGTGCTTATGAGTTGAACCCCCCTCAGGCAAATTTATCAGCAACCTTAATCACTGACATTGTGAGGAATGCACTAGGCAATGTTAATTTACTGGACCTACACAACAAAGTTGAAAATTTAATGTTCACACAGAATTCTGTAAATGCCGTTGAAGCAACACCTTCTACTAGCCAAAATTATATTGAACAAAGATCTTATTCTAGGGGTTATTTTAAAAGGTTCAATTCAAAGTGTACAGCTTGCGGCGATAGCAAACCTCATCAAATTTCAAAATGTTGGGCAAAATCTAAAACTTGCTATTTCTGTAACAAACAAGGCCACATTCAAAAAGCATGTTTTCATTGGTTGAAATCTAATAAAAGATGACAATTCCGCCTTCCAGTGGTTACAGGGGGAACCATCTGGAAAGGTCAAAATCTGGCAAATATTATGTGCAACAAAATAAGCAATCAAATTATCAAACTAATGCTAAAATTTCAAACAAGCAGGAAAACATTGAAAACAAACAGCCTAGTCTAAAAAGTAATGCCAAGCAACTCAAAAATAATAAATCAGTTCCATCAATTTCAAGTGTTTCGACAGAAACAAACCTACTGAACGTCTTCATCCAAGTAAACATATGTAGTAGACAACTTAAGGCATTAGTTGACTCAGGCGAAAATTTGTCATTCATTAGCAAATCCCTCTTGAACAAAATCCGACCGGATATCAAACACCTAAATGCAAGTGACCATTTATGGGTTGTAGGTGTCAGTGGCAAAATGATCAAAGTTAAGGGGACAATTATATTAGACATCAGAATAGGAGAAGATTCGTTTTCACAAAAATTCTATGTTTTTGACCACATTCATCAGGCTTTAATACTTGGAATGGATTTTCTTACAAAAAATAAGTTTGTTCTGGACTTTGAGAGTTTACAGTTCAAAGCAAATCAAACCAAAAGATCAATAAACATGATTTCCACTCCTAAGGTTGGGTTAGCAATGCTTCAGACTGGCTTGACCATTGAGGCATGCTCTCAGGTGTGTTTGCCAATTAAATGTTCAAAGTTTAAAAATGGTGAGGTTGTTTTGGTCGAAGCTGTTGAATTCCCTAATGTCAAAAAGGATTGCTTTAGGTAGGGTTGTTGTAAAGCCGACTAACGGAAAGAGTTCATGTTTGCTAATGAATCCCTTACCTTGTGATGTGCATCTTAAAGCAAATACTATCATTGGCAAACATTCCTATCCATGAGGACTCAATTAGAAAATTAGATGATGATGATGATGATGATGATGATGATGATGATGATGATGATGATGATGATGATGATGATGATGATGATCTGTGCGAACCTGGTGTTCATGCCTTGACGGAGGTTGAGGTGAATACCATACTAAATGACTTGGGCATTGATGTTGATGGCGGCTGTCTTACTAATGACCAGAAACAGAAATTGAAACGATTTATTGCTTCAAATAGAGATATGTTTGCTAAAGAAACTTCCGAACTAGGTTGTACTGATTTACATCATCATAGGATTGAAACTGGTAATGCTGTTCCACAGCGTCAACCTCCTTACAGAGCTTCCCCTAAGGCTAAGGCTGAAATAGAGTCACAAGTCAAAGACATGTTAGAAAATGACATTATTGAACCATCTGATTCCATGTGTGCAGCCCCAGTCATTTTGTGCAAAAAGAGAGATGACACTTTTAGATTTGCAATTGATTATAAGCGTCTAAATGCTGTGACTCAACCAATCAATTTCCCTTTGCCGAGGTTTGAAGATGTTGTTGATTCGGTTTCTGAACAAAATTCAAAGATTTTCAGTGTGTTGGACTTGAAAANAGCCTCTGAAGGCTGAAAATATTACAACATCGAAGATATGCAAGCCGCGTTGAATATCTTGGCCATTTATTCACAAGCACGGGCATTGAGGTGAATCCAAAAAAAAATACAGTGTGTTAAGACTTTTCCAAGACCAAAGACCCAACGTTATGTCCGTGAATTCCTTGGTTTATGTAATTACTACAGAATATTCATAGCAGGCTTTGCAGCAATAGCTGGTCCTCTTAATGAACTCCTTAAGAAAGAAATTCCTTTTAAATGGACAGATACATGTGAACTAGCTTTTCAAACTTTAAAGGAAAAACTAATCTCAACTCCAATTTTAGTGTTCCCTGACATGTCGAAACCTTTCATTCTCTCTACTGACGCATCTGACTCAGCCATAGGCTTTGTGTGAGGTCAGTAAGATGATGAAAAGAAAGGACGAGTGATTTCGTATGGAGGTCGTTCACTTAGGGGTAACGAACTCAAATGGAGCATTTATGAGAAAGAATGTTTGGCACTTATTGAGGCCACAAGTCAATTTCATCCATACTTAGCAAATTCCAAATTCACTGTTTATACTGACAATATGGGAATGAAATTTATTCAAAATCTCAAAGACTTGACTGGCAGGAAAGGGTGATGGTCTCTTAAGCTTCAAAGTTATGACTTTGAAATCATTCACAAACCAGGGCTTAAAAATGATAACGCTGATGCATTAAGCAGACGGTCATGTGACATTGATCCAACCAGTGCTTCTGTTAATGCAGTTGACTTGAGCAGCAAAATGCATGAAACTATTATGCCGCTGCCGGAGATTTTGTGTTTCGAGACGCAGTTCCACGTTGTTAAGAGGACACGCAAAGTCAACTCACAAAGTGTTAATTAGTTTTGTGTTTATTGTCACGAAGTATAAAGTTTAACAGCAATAATAATAATAGTCCTTAAATTTCACAGTAATGACACACAGTTCAAAATGTTCAGTTAAATTAATGTTTGTTTGTCATAAATGTTTTCCTATAACGTTTAATGTAATTTATATTTATCACACAGTAAACACACAGTCAAGTTTCACAAAGAAGGCCTAAAGTCTATCCCTTATCTCCTATATATATTTTTCATATTTTATGTTCTTCACTTTTATACCAAATTTTTCAAACAGTTGTCAAAACAACAGATACAGGAAACATATTAGATAAAAATCAATTTAGATAAGATGCAATAAGTATTATTGAACAAACATTATTGTCACAATAGACATGTTTGCCAAAGGGATTTTTTGACAACAGAGGATGAATGGCTTCTTTTATGTGCCTTTGAAGATAAGATACTTATATAATAAAAATGCCAATTAACTTTATCAGTTTCTTTAACTGACCTAAGATGACAGTTTAAATATTAAACAATAAAGTTTCATTCAACTTCAAACACAAAAGGTTACTATTTCAAAATCAGATAAAAATGACATTCAATTATGTAACATTATACAACAATTTGAATCAACCAAAATATATTTTCATTTTATTATATTTTTTTAACATCATTATCTTTATAAATACTTTGAGTAGTATTATTAATTAAAAATAGTTTTATTTATTTTAAAAGAAAAGTAAACAAAAAAATATGTCATTTATGTGGTGCATAACAAATCTCTTCAAGTGGAATTCAGCTATTCTGCTCAAAATTCTGTATTGCATGAGTTGCCCTTGCTAGCGGCATTGGACATTGTTGATGATGTTGATGATCTGCAGTCTGTTGATTTGCATGATTTTTCATCAGACCTTTCGAAAGAACAATGGGCTTGTTCTGACTTTAAGGACATTTTAGATTACCTGGTCCACAAGAAACTGCCAGATATAACCAAAAATCATCGCTCTATTGTTATCACGTCTGAGCGGTACTTTCTAAAGGACAATGTCTTGTATCACATCTGTGACCCCAAACACAAGAAAAAGAAACGAGGCTCCGAACCTTTCTCACAGGTAGCTGTTCCTAAATACTTAAGGGAAGATGTCATGAAATCCTATCATGAAAAACATGCTCACTTGGGTTTCGATAAAACCTATTTTGCAATTAGAATCAAGTATTACTGGCCAGGGATGTATGTTGACATCGAAAATCATGTTAACACTTGCATTGCTTGTCAAAAGTCTAAGAGGAATTATGCTAACCATAAAGCCCCTCTCTGTCCTCTGCCAGTTGCATCTCATAGCTTTTCCAGGATTCATGTTGACATTTTTGGACCTCTTCCTGTCACAAAAGACAATCAATAGTACATTTTAGTTGTGGTAGACTCTTTCTCTGGTTGGTGTGAGGCATTTCCACTTCGAACACAGGAAGCTTCAGAAGTAGCGAAACTTTTATTCGAAGAAATTTTCTGTCGGTATGGCGCTCCAGACATTCTGGTCAGTGACCGTGGCTCAAACTTTCTCTCGAAGCTTGTTGCAGCAGTTTGTGAGAAGTTTCAAGTGACTAGACATCACACATCCTCATTTCACCCTCAAACAAACAGTGTAGTTGAGCGTGTGAACGGTACCCTTGGTCAAGCATTAAGATCTCCATGTAATGACAACCAAGATAACTGGTCAGACTTTATTCCTACGATCATGATGGCTTTCAGAAATTCAGTCTCATCTTCCACTGGCTTCACACCCTACCAAGTCCTTTTTGGTAGACAGATGAGACTGCCCATAGACACTTCTCTTGTGCCAAAATAAAAATTTGCCTGTTAATGTTAAACAACATGTTCAACGTTTAAATGAGCGACTCAAATTAAAAGATGCAATTGTAAAAGCCAATCGCCTAGGGCAACAAGTAAAGCAAAAATTGTACCATGACAAAACATCTAAGGAACCAAACTTTAATATAGGTGATAAAGTCTTAATGACTAAAGAAAATGTTAAGATTGGCCTATCAAAGAAACTCACACCTAAATTCCAAGGTCCATATGAGATCATTGACATAGGTCCAAATTACACATACCAATTAAAATCAATTGCAGATGGAAAAATAAGCAAATCATTAATAAATGCTAACAGACTAAAGAAATATTTTGATGGAGAATCAATAGCAAAAGATAATACTTCAAATGAGGAGCCAGAGCCAGATCTTACAAATAATGACGAAAATGTCTTGCAACATGAGCCAGATAAAACACTTCAGTATAGATATCAAAATGGCAAAAAGTACTACAAAGTCAGATACACAGGCATTGATGGAAGTTTTAACATATGGGTGTATGAACATATGGTGCCTAAAAACCTGACAACTGAGTATCATAAAATGTACACCAATAGAAATCGAAAACGAAAAAACTTGCAAGTTTATAAAAGACAGTAAAGCTGTCTATTTACAGATGTTGATGTATTACACATAAGTCGCTTACCATCCGCTGTAGGTGAACTTATAGAAATCAGAACAACTATAAATGTGTGTATGTTCATGATAAAGAAGTCAATATTTAGCAGCATTATTGGCATTGTTTCCAAAAATAAAACATTCAGTTCTTCCAANGCATTCATTTCACATTTTGCCGGTCGCTAGGACCGACATTCTTGTTAAACCTGCCGGACCAAATGGAAATCTGCTGGTCAGGACCGGCTGACCGTTAATTTCGCGAAGCCCGGTTATTATATTATTGGTTTTATGTCACCATCAAAGGTTTTCTATATTTCTTGTTTTTACCTGCATAGTTAAGCCTCTTATGCAACATATCCTGGGTAACACCAAACTGGTATAAATAGGGAAGGCAGATTTCCATCCGTTCTACCTCGGTCAGCTGCTGGAGCGTGCGCGTCGCCACCGGGACAAGAGTCACCCGCAGAAGATTTTCTTGAAGACTTGTCGGATAGGGGAACTTCTGCGGGCGGCTCTGCTAATCCAGGCAATGTCCTTTTAAGGACAACCAGGCATGAATTGTCTTCTAATTGTCTAACAGCGCACATTAAGGTCTCATTGGCCATTGTGCGCTGGTTTATTTGGATCTAAATTATCTCTTTGGCGAATACATGGGCAGCCGAGGTAAATTTGACCTAATTTAGCTCAAAATTAAATATTTCCTCCTGAAAAGTCACAGGGGCAGGTCAATACCATTGAACTCGTGAAGAGGCGGAAACGACCTGTAACTAAACTCTTAAATACTACCATCCGTACTGCCTTTCTTCTTTATAAATAAATGGGATTACTCTATTTGGCGTTGCAGGTAAGAAACTGATTTTACTACATTATTTTTTATTTAAATTTGTTTTACATTAAGTTTCAAATACTTTACTGTTTTATGGTAATATAATGATTTATTCTGAATTAATGTCAGTTTTAATGATAAGTCAGTTTGAAATAAAACATAGTTACTTATTATAAATGTATTACTATTTCATACAATAGAATGAATTCTATTAATTAATATAATTTTAATAATTATGTTGATTACTGTATAGTTAATTAATATTCATTGTAAAAGCGAGTGGCTCTATAGACTTAAATTTGACTTATTCCCTATGTAATTGTGTATTAGTGATTTTAAGTAATTTGTGTATTGTATTTGTATATTTGACTGCCTTTCTTCTTTATAAATAAATGGTGTTACTCTATTTGGGGTTGCAGTCCGGCTTCCTCCCAAACCTCTCACAGAAAAGCTATACAACATCAAGAAGTCTTTACCTTCAAAATTATTTGAGTTTCAATAAACAATTTGAAAAACACAAATCACTTTTCGAAAGAACTTACAAATATAAGAAGTTANTTCAACAGACAATTCATTGAACAAAACATATTCCAAAATAACTGAATAATATATAAACAAAACGCTTATAAACAAAATACTTCTTAACAACTTATCTTGACAACAAACTCACAACAAAAGTTGTCAAAAATGATACGTCTGCACATAACAATACAATCCGAGGAGAACCGTTTGATGCTTTCGGTAGCCTTTAATAGTCCGAAATATAACATTGTGTAGGTCATTTGAAAACATGGCTATTGATGAGAGCTGAAAAGTGTCCGAGTTTACCCCAGATTGACCCTATATTGCATCAGAGCCTTTCCTTTGACTCATAGTTTATGTTCATACTTTTATTTTAATTATTCGTTAAGTTAACATGTCTTAAAATTATATCAAATGCAGAAGACAAGCAAAACTTAACTAATTGACTTTCCAACATGTGAACTAACAATTTTCTGTCAATCAAATAATCAAAGTATAAGTAAAGTAAGTATATATTGTAAATTGTAAACGTTACAAGCTTTATAATGTTTTGTTGAACACTAGTCAATGCTTATTTTTTCAGATCCTTGTAAGGGAGCACAAAAACATCAAAGGAGAAGACATAAAGCGAGAATGTCAATATATCTTGGTTTATTTTAAAGTATGTTTTTCAAAATAAGGAAAGCTTTTGATAAAGTCTGGAATCATGGACTTTTATTGTAAATAAAACATGCCGGTATCAAAGATAACCTTCTGAACTGGTTTTCTTACTATCTCTATCAAAGGAATCAAAGGGTAGTGGTTCCCAGGGCCTCATCTTCCCGTGTGGAAGTCAAGGCTAGATTTCCACAGGGCTCTATTATTGGTCCCCTATTATTCCTTGTATATATTAATGACATTGTAAATGACATTGAAGCTCAAATCAATTTATTTGCAGACAACAGTAGTTTATTCGTAGTTGTTGACACTCCATATTCTGCAGCTGCCGTTTTAGAAAGCGATATAGACAAAATTGCAAGATGGGCTGAAACATGGTCAGTAAAATTGAATCCTTTGAAGTCGGAATCACTAAGTCGTGTTATATTGCGTAAGAGAGACAAACTCAATCATATGCCTATCCATATGTAGGATACTCCAATTGCCTCAGTGAATAGTCACACACATTTAGGCGTTATTCTGTCCAATGATGGAAGCTGGCATTAACAAATTGAGTGTATTAAATTAAAGGCCTGGTCATGCCTCAACATTTAAAAAAAGCTTTGTTTTTTTCCTTGATCGAAGATCTCTCGAAATAATTTACTTCACGTTTATTCAACCAATACTAGAATATGGGATAATTGTACGATGTATGAACAAGAGCAACACATAGCGGGTGCCAACGCTCAGCTGTGGGTGCAGCCTACTGCGCCACTTTGAAATAAAGTTTCTATTTATCATTTGGCCGCTAGTGTTGACTAGTGTTCAGTTTTAGGACGACGCGGACGGCTGACGACAAGCTGGCTATAACAATACCTCGGGTAGCCGAGCTTAAACAAGAGCACCGTCGAGCGGATGCCAACACTCGGCTGTGGGTGCAGTTTTGAAAAAAAAAAAATAATAACAAAAAATTGACCTTGACCTTTGACCTTGAAGAATGGCCGTCAATTGACCATGACCTTTCACCACTCAAAATGTGGAGCTCCATGAGATACACATGCATGCCAAATATCAAGTTGCTATCTTCAATATTACAAAAGTTATTGCACAATGTCAAAGTTTTCGGACGCCTGGACAACGCGGACGGCGGACGAGCTGGCTATGACAATACCTCGGGTTTTCTTCGAAAACGGCCGAGCTAAAAATGAGTTAGATAAAATTAAAACTGAAGCTGCCAGCATTGTTTACGGCTGTACCAGACTTATGTCGTCAAGTTAACTTTTGAATGAAGTTTGCTGAGAAACTCTTGGCACAAGAAGATCCAAACACAAACTCATTCTTTTCTTCAAAATGATCCAAGTCTAGAATATTTGTCCTCACTGTCTCCACAATCAGTTGGCGAGTGATCTACAAGATCGTTCCCTAGTTCATCCCACTTAGATGGTGCTCGGACTAGGACTTTTTTGCACCAAAATTCCTACTTGCCCTCAACAATTGCTGCTTGGAATTCACTTCCAGATGAAGCAAAGCTTGTTGATAACATATCTGATTTTAAAATGGCCCTTGACCTCGTAGTAATCCATTGTTGTATAATGGTAAGCAAAGACAGCAAAACCTGTACACACATCTAAGAACTAACTGTAGTTCTCTTAATAAACATTTATATGATAGAAATCTGGTTCCATCACCACTTTGTCAAAGCGGAAAAATAGAAGACACTACTCACTTTTTACAGGTCTGTTCATAACATGCAACTTGAAGATTAACTTTAGTGAGAACCATAGAACAATACATGGATATTTCACTGCGCACATTACTGTATGGAGATGATAATCTTTCCCTTATATATAATTTTGCTGTGATTGGTGCAGTCCATAGTTTCATCGAAGGCTCATGAAAGTTCAGAATGGTATAACAATCGGTTCTGGCAAAGACAAGCCAGGCTAACAAGTGGAATCGACTCTATCGCGAGAAGGTTAGTCGCTATATTTGAAAATAGAAATCTACTTGTACAGTAAAACCATTGTTTATTCTTTGTTTTTTCACGAAAACACCGGATTTGAGGTTACAAATAAATAGGATAATTTAATTTGATTAAGTTACTAAACATAATTATGGACCTTAATGGAATAACAGAGGATTGTAATCACTAATTATCTGTAAAATTATAGTAATTAAACAAATACCAACAAATTAATTTGAAATTTTAATTTAAGCTGTTATTTAACCACAAACAGAAATAATTAGCTTCCACAAAGCAACATATTGGAAAACTCGGAAAACAAGACCATCGCAACAACCATTGACAAGGAGGAGGCCTTAAGGCGGCTAAAAAGAATATGTCCACATACTTCACTTCTTTATATTGCATTTTCTTAAAAGAGGACCCGGATACAGATACAGCATAAAATGACGAGGATATGCTATGGTACTTATTAGTTCTAAGCAAAAAATCATGTCAATACTTGAAATTGAGGGAAACGCACAGATACTACACTCAAATACAGTTCCAGATGTTCGTATGCACTAAGCAGTTCCGCGACATTGTCATGTATACTGACAAAGGTATTTTTTACCAGACCATTTATTATGACCTTTTATTAGTCAGGCAGTACATTGACAAGTATTCAAACTTCACATTTGACCATCTACTACAACCAGTGATCATATTCAAGAAAGTGGCTGATGAGTGTGGTCTGGAGAGTAAACATGCAACATAGACTGTAGAAAATGGACAATTCACAATACTTGTGTTTATCTGTATTTAATGCAATTTGCAGTATTTACACTAGTTTTCTTTCTAATTATTATTGTAAAATGTATTATAATAGCAGTTTTCCTTGCATAGAATGTATATATTTGTTATTGCGTTGTTTATATAAACTAGTAATTACATGAAAAAGACCTTTGTTAAAATGTTCTGCATTTTGTTTCTTTATACATGTAGATGCTTTGATA